>WSUA01000096.1:0-23404 GCA_019633455.1 Tulasnella sp. 419
GCTGCTCCAAACGCAACATGGATCAAGATCTCTGCCACTTCTGGATCAATTACACGGAGCAAACCAGATTTCAGATTGGAAGTCTCTCCGGATTGGAGCAAGATATCCGATGGTCAAACTGCTGCCGGTGAAATCGTAGTCACCTCATCGGCCAAGGGACAGAACCCCTTAAGCGTGACTATCTATGTTAATGCGAAGAAGACGGCTGCTCCAGGAGGATTCAAAGGCAAGTATCTCATCCTTCTTCGGGTGCAATGTTACTCACTTGAATAATCACTAGGATTTGTTGAGGCTGATGGTGCCGTTTCTATTGAAGCCGCTCATGCAACTTCAAATAAATCGGTTTCCGGAGTTTCATGGACCGAGTTGCCGCGATATGGAAAGACGTTGTCAGCAGTGACACCTCTCCCGGCGACAGCCAATGGCGGAGCTAAATTCGCACCTGGAACCGGCCCATCTCTTTCATACTCCTTCTACACCTTCAACCCCGTTTCGAAGCTCACGTCGTACATCTCTCCATCGCTTAACTCCTACGGAACTGATAGACCCTTGTCCTTCGCTGTCCAAATCGATTCCGAAACTCCTCAAACTGTCACGTTCATCCCTCCAGCTGATCCTGGTAAATTCCCTAAGGAATGGGATGGCGATAACGGTTTCGTCGCCAACAACATCGTCACTTACACGACGAATCATTCTGTGGCGCCAGGAGCGCATACCCTCAAGATTTACATGATCGAGCCTGCGGTCGTCCTACAAAAGTTTGTGTTGAACACTGGTGGTGTTCGAGCTTCGTATCTTGGACCTCCCGAGAGTCGAATTCTTTCCTAAATGAAAAATTTCATCCGGGTTGATGGATTGTATGTAGTTACGAGAAAATGATCAATTGATGTCCCCGATGTTCCCTACATGATATGTGTGAATTCGGTGGTGACCTATTAGGTGAGAACTGAGAATGCATTTGTCCGCTTCGGCATGACTCTTCTAAATGCCACTTGCAATGTGATTCATGGAACTCAATTGAGGACTCCTGGCAGCAGTAGTTATGGTATATATTATGAAACGCATACCCAGTGGAGCCTTGTATAAATATGGATACATTCAAGCGAAAGTACACTAATCGTGCGCAGTTTGCATGCAAGAGTGTTGAGATGGGACGAGTGAGATTGGATACCATAAACCACCCCAAGTGGAGCCTTGGATAGATATGCATACAATCAAGTGCGAGGTTGCCTCTTATAGGCCATTTCCGGCAATTGTTTGTAACATTGCTCATGGAAGAGTGAGATTGGACAACGGAGTTCTACGGAAGGTGAGGGTCCGTCAAACTCCGTGCTTACTCATGCCGAGCGCTAGCCGGCTTTCGATTCCAACCAGTAATAGACGGAATGACGGCATACATGAGATCACACTACCTGCGAAGATCCACATTCAAAAACTGCTTTTAGGCTGGGTTTCTCTATACCAGAATCTCTATCACCTCATAATTTACCTTCTCTAACCGCTTGCGATCATGAAAGTGAGCAAATTTTTGGTTGAGACGTGTTCAACTGCTGACATCACTGTAGATCATCTCCAAAGAAGAAGCTGATGCGTAAGATCATTTTATTCGATATGATGTCACATTCTAATGTATTTACAGCTATCAGCGTACTGTTATCAATGGCGGTATCAAAGGAGCTGCATATGGTTTGGCCGTGTCTCTGCCTGGTACATACTTGTTGAACCGTCGATGGGCATACTACCGCAGTCTGCCTCCTTCCCTCAAGGCACTTGGAGTCGTTACAGTAGCAGTGCCATGGTGTGTCATCCAAGCGGAACGCGAAGGCATGAAGTTTGAGCGTGATCAGTGGCATGGCGAGAAGGGCATGGCGGAATTAACTTTGGAAGAGCGCACTGAAGCGGAGAGATGGGATCGCTTGAATACGAAAGAAAAGGCTCTTGATTGGGCACGTCGTCATCGATATGGAATCGTTGGAACGAGTTGGGCACTTGGAATGGCTGGTGAGTTGTATTGCTTTATCTGCGAAGGGACATCTCACACAGGACGTCATTACAGGTTCTTTCGGGATCATCATGCGAGATCCGTACGTGATGGTGTGACATTTTGACAGGCGGGATGCACTGATAGCCTTTACCGATTTAGGTACCAGACTTTTGCTCAAAAGGTAAGAGCAATCCACATTCGTCATGACGCACTCTAACGTTTGATTAGATTGTCCAAGCACGTATGTGGGCACAAGGATTGACGATTGGAGTGTTGATTGCTTCTGCGGGTGAGTGACGGAGACGATTGATTGACAACGCCAGCTGAATGATGATCTACAGGCTTATCTGCAACTGATCGACGCCACCCGACGGGCAATCACGCCGTTGTCGATCACTCATGGAAGACACAAGTTCCTGAGGCTGATGTGACAACGGAGAAATGAATGTGAGAAGGGTTCTCTGTCGCCCATTTCAGAGTAGATAATTAAATCAATTGTGCAACGCACTATTGTAATGCGAAAAGATGCTCCCTGACGATCAGCTGGCAGTGTTGATGTATGTGACAATGTGAGAGAGACCGCGAGAAAGAAGCGCAAGTTCGCCGAATATTTTGTTTTCGACGAGGGCACGTTTTTCGACCACACACTTCAACTAGACACACAAGGCCTTTCCCTTTTGTCACATTACATTCTAGACTGGCTGTCAACCGCCTCTCCCATACTCTTCCATAGATCGTTAAACCGGGCCGAGTCTAAACGGGAGAGGCAAGAAACACGACTGACAACCACAAAAAACGAAAAACTTGTTGTGTTGGTTTCCTGACTTTTTTGTCTCTTCGCTGTCATTTTTTCTCTCGGAATTTCTCTCGCGTTCGACGGTCAATAAATTTGTCCTTTTTTTTCATGGCGTTCTCGACAGTCCAACAAGATTCTCAACTTGCTTCCTCAACGACTTCAACGGCTCCAACGACTCCCCCTCGTCCGCTTTCTCCGCTTTCTTCTTCCTCTTCATCTGCATTACCTCAGCAACCTACAAGTCCTTCAGCCTCTCCACCGCATCCACAGTCTTCATTACTCTCTTCAGCATCGCCTCACCCTCCTTCATCGTCATCACTCTCCCCAAACGCTGACTCGAGTAATGTATCAGTATCCCATGATGAATCAATGGTTCAACCAGTGGACATGGTCGTTGACACCAATGGCGGTACTCCTATCAATGGCGAACAGCCTATGACGAATGGCCAACCCGTGGAACCGATCCTCAACGGTGACCCGGCAGTTACACAGAATGAAGCGATAAGCTCAGGCCATTCAGATGCAGAGGGAGAGTGGTCAGACGACTGGATGGCTGATATGCGGCGCGTAAAGGTGAATACTTATACACTCATCAACTCTTTTTTCTTTCCACTTGGCTCGATTCAATTCGGACCGGGTCAATATCCAGTCGCGTGTCCCCGAAATTTCAATAAATGCATCGTTCAAGAGTCATTACGTCGTGCTGCATTGCACCAACTTGTATACATATTTCCTCTTCTATGATCTTTCCGAGTCTCCCGCAGTGGTGTTACTCGAAACGTTTCCACTGCCCGGAGGCCACGCGTTCGATCACTTCCCATTGTCTCACTTCTCCCCGGTCATTTTACTGACGCATTGATCTTTTAACTCAGGTATATGAACTCGTTGGATCCCGGTGGACGGACCGGGGAACCGCATTATGTACAGGGATATATGATGAAGACCTAGACCAGGCCGCCATTGTAGCCAAGAGCGAACTCACAGACGTCGAACTACTGCGCTCTGAGATAAGAGTGAACGACGTCTATCAACGACAACAAGGTCTGTTCTACATGTGCCCTTTTTTTCAAATCACGAGGTCGCTCATAATGGGTTTGTTTTGATGTGCCTGAATTTTTGATTTTTAGACACCTTGATCGTTTGGACTGAACCGGATGGTACCGATTACGCTTTGAGTTTTCAGGATCTGGAGGGTTGTGCGGAGATTTGGGATTTTATTATTGAGGTGCAACGGCATTTCCGGGGCAAGAGTGAGTTTTTTCTCAACTCATTTGAGGTCACTGATACGATAATTTTGGACTTACGCAATGGTTCCGTAAACCTTCCCTTTTGGCAGTTGATCCTGACGATCCCAGTCTACATTCTTCCTCCCCATCCAGAGACCGCCCAATAAGTGCAACTACGATTATCAATGCGGGTCGATTACCGGAGCCCACCATGGGCATAATAGGTGAAATCGATAAAGCGATCAAGTTCATTGGGAGAACACCGTCGGGGAAAGAAAAGATCTGTGAATATATTGTGCAAGAGGACTACATCAAGGGTTTAGTTGATGTGATGGCTCAAGCGGAAGACTTGGAGAGTCTGGTGGACTTGCATGCACTGTGTAATCTCATGCAAACAATACGTGAGTGGCAATGTGTTTTGCATACTAGCAACTCGTCACGTTATCTAAACTTTCTTCAGTCATGATGAACGATCATGGCATATATGACTACATATTGCAGGATGAGATTTACATGGGTGTTATTGGAATGCTAGAATGTGAGTTGTTTTCGACAGACTGTTGTTTAGCGAAATCACTCACTTTACTTTCTTAGACGACCCCGACTTTCCGACATACAAAGCTTCTTTCCGCGACTTTTTGACAACATCCACCAAGTACAAGGAAGTGGTCGTCTTCAGGGACGAAAATGTTCGCAAAAAGATTCATCAGACGTACCGACTTCAGTATCTCAAGGATGTCGTTTTGGCGAGGGTGTTGGACGACCCTACATTTAACGTGCTCAACTCGTTTATATTATTTAATCAGATCGATATCATCAACCATATTCAGCAGGACGAAGTTGTATTGAAGGAGTTGTTTGCGCCCTTTCAACCGGAGGGTGAGGAGGGCAAGGGCAAGGAGAGGGAGATTAATGGGATGGGGAATTCTCGACCGACTACGCCTGCAAAAGCGTCAGAGAGCGGGGCATCAACATCGTCTGAATTGGGGGCCTCGCCGGCAAGCAGCACGCTGGGTACGGCCATCGACATGCATTCTGTTCAAAAGCAGGACGTTATCCTTCTCATTCATCAACTGACTATGATGGCCAAGAATGTCCAGATACAGGCTCGGATGCATCTGTACAGGGTTCTGGTAGATCGTGGGTTGTTGTATGCCATTCAATGGGCATTGAGTCGAACGGACGAACCGCAGATGTTGAATGCTGCTGGGGAGATATTATTGAGCTCTGTGGATCATGATGTTAGTGGGGTACGAGGGTTTGTGTTGAAGCAGGCGGAAGGGAGTTGGAATGCTTCTGCTGTCGGGGGTGCTGCTGGTGCATATGGAGGAGGTGGGATGGCTGGGTTTGCGTTTGGATTTGGTGGAGGATCGGTGACAGGGCTGAGTAAAGGGAAGGAGAAGGAGGACAAGAAGGATCAGAATGGGGGGAGGGCGACGTTGCTGATGACCATTGTGAAGTTGCTCAGTACGGCGAAGGATTTGGCACTGAGAGGTCAGATGGCGGAGTCGTTAAGGATGCTGTTGGAGATTCCGGGCTTGGATGACAATAGCTCTGTGAGTTTCTTACGGTGTGCGCCTCGTGTGTCAGGCATTGACCGTGTTTTCAAATAGGCCCTGAAGATGATGACCCGTCAGAGAGAGGATCCGATAGCCGAGACGTTCATTCACTATTTCTATGATACATGCGCCTCGACACTCGTTAAGCCACTGACAGACCTTCCAGAAGTGAAGAATGTTTCTGGTGCGTGTATTTTTCCCTTATCACGGGTAGTTGATGTGGCTAACTACGCACAATAGGAATGGTACCAGTTACACGGGAACAATCTTCTTTGTTTCTGTACCTTTGCGATCTCTTGTGCAATTTTGTCGTTCAACACTCCCACAAGGCTCAGTATTTTGTCTTGGCTTCGAATGTGTCTGTTAGAATAGGGTCATTGCTGAAGGCCAAAGAAAAGCATCTGAGATTAGGTGAGTGGATGAAGGTTACCTTGCCCTTCTGATCCCGCTCACTCATTTTATTTAGCGGCATTACGGTTTTTTCGAGCATGCATAAAGATGAACAACAATTTCCTGATAAGACATCTAATAAAGCATGAACTGTTTGCCCCGATCCTGGATATGACCCAGAAGGAAGCTTACCGAGACAACCTTTTAAACTCATCATGCCAAGAGTTCTTTGAACATATTCGAAAAGTGCGTCTTCATTGTGTAATCTGATCAATGTTTACTCATGGTTTTTCCGACCCTTTTTAGGAGAATATTAGGATACTGGTAAATCATCTCGTGAGCAAGCATAAACCTCAATTGGAGAAGCTTTCTACGATGGGCACTGTGGCGGAACGATTTAGAGGGCTGATATTGCGCTGGGAGCAAAATAATGAACCCCCGCCCAAGGCTTCTCCTCCACAAAACAACGAAAATAGGTGAAGTTTATTCCTTTATGTAATGGTGGAATAGGTTTGTTTATTGGAATACTATCAAAAGACCTGCTCTTCGACGATGGGGTGGTCCACGGAATGGATTGGACGCAGAGGAGGAAGAATACTTCAATCAATCCGATGAAGATGAATCTGCCTCCTCGACAGTGTCTACAACACCTCAAATGACCAACATTTCCGGTAATCATACCGTCAAACGAAAACGTTCTACAACTTCAATACGAGGTCCACCTACACGTGGAAGCTCGGCTCCTCGCGCAATGCCCACAGTGCCCGCTGGAGGTATTACGTTACCTTCACCGTACCCTGTCAAATCATTATCGTTGGTCGATTATGCGGGGGATGATGAAGGGGAGGATGCATCGTCGCCTTCTCCATCCGAGTCTGCAGGACCTTCATTACCGACAGCCTCCACTTCAGGGTCTCCTTCGGAAGCAGGACCCCCAACTGTTATTGCACCTAGACCTGTACTTGCTGGCACTAGGCAGAGTCCTATTACCCGATCAAAGAGTTCAGCAGACTTGTCTTCAGGAACACCAGGTGCAACGACCCCGAACGGTCACGTTGCATCCAGGCCGAGGACACCTAATCATGCCGGCGGTGCTGCGGCCGGGTCAGCAAAGACTACGTCACCTTCGCCGTCCCCACCTCTCGAGTCATCGGCAAGTGGAAGTGGGCCCAGTTCGCCCCCAAGACAGAAGAGGAGGAGGGATGACGATGATGACGAGATGATGGGACTTTTGGCGACGAAGAGCAAGCGGCCTAGTTTGGGTGCCAGCACTGGGACTACGCCCCCCGCAGAGAAAAACGGTGGCTCCAAGGATGCTGCTTCAAAATCGTCTGATTCTGGTAAAAAGATAGTGTTGTCGCTCGGCAAAGCTGCGATTGGAATCGCTGGATCCGATGACTCCAAGAAGGGCGACTCGAGCACAGATGCTACGATGGGCGAAGATACTGAGGATCATGGCGCTAATGGAGATGGAGGGTAGTCTCCTAAACTATGTCATTGTTGAAATTCATTTCGCCATCGTCCTTCCTTTTTGCATTTTTCATAGACTGCTAATTTTTCTTTGCATGGGACTTTATGTGCGTGTTTTGTGTATGTGTTAGTGCACCATTTTTTGTTTTTTGCTTTCTTCAAAGCCAAGTATTATCATTCGCTGTGTTGTTACATTTATTGTGTCGCGTGCACTGCCAAGCCTCCCCCTTTTGTTTACGGAACCCATATTTGTCATGCGGCGTCATCCCTCCGCCGTGAGAATAGCATGTGTCATACGAGTCTGTTGATAATCGGACCACCACTGATATCTTCTTTTCCGCGCTCGTTCCATTTTATTTCCTCGAGACCACCGCGTTTTTCCAGGAGTCAGTGCGGCTTATTCACACAGAAGCAGCTATCTCGTCTCAGTCATCCTGTCTGTCTCGTGCACCATGGGACAACAAAACTGGTGCTGTCTCAGGTTTGCCCGTTCTTTTCTTTCTCTTCCTCCTCTGCCACTCACCTCCTCTCTCACAACAATGGTTGTGTCAAACAGGACTGCAACGCTCATTCTCAGTGGTCTCGGCGCATGCGCAAACTTTTATGCATCTGCAAAGCTTGTTTCAATCTGGTTCTCATTCAGATGGACATCTTGGGGTTCTGATGGAGAGAGCAGCGAATGGGAAGGTTATGCCTGGAGCATAGACACCGCAAGAGCGCTCGGTGCAATCATATGCGCTTACTTTTTCGTTGGAGGTATCGCCTCTATCGTTGGCTTTGTCGGTACGCTCAAGGTAAGCCATCATGCCTCGGCCCGTGTTCAACATTTGACTAACAACTTCATCGTACCATATCTCCATTTATCGTAACTCGGTACCTGTCATCCGCCTTCTTCTCGTTACAGCGTCGGACAAGCAACCTACGTCTCTTCCGAGACTACTCCATCGCCGATTTGGCATTTGGGTTCACGTGTACCACTCTCTTTACATTCGCATCCACCCAACCAAGTGTGAGGTCGATGTTGTGCGAAGAACTTAGCAGACAACCGGACCTTCTCAGAAGTCTCTCCGAGTCCGCTGGATTGACCGTTGAGAACTGTGAAGGCTTCATCGATAAAGCTGTGGTCGGAGTGGTACTTGCCTTATTCGTGGGGCTGTTCATCAGGGTGAGATTTTACGTTGGAATTTGAGTTGGCCGCGCTTATTAACTATTTAACGTTTACTCTTAGCTACAATTTACGTTGACTGTCATCAACTATTATACTCATCTTAAACGCACTCAACAACATCATCACTCATCATCCCGAAGATCTCAAAGTCATCGCCATTCCCGATCATCGTCACAACGCATCGTCCTCCTTTCATCACCATTACCCTCATCCTCTCTTTCATCAAATCCCTCTTCTTCATCCGATGGGCAACAAACAGTAGTGTATGCCCCAGTGAACGTATCTCTAGAACAAGCAAGAAAGATGAACGGAAGGGACGCCCTCCTGTTCTCAAAGGAATCTGATCTGGAAAGTGGGAGCGATGCGGAAGGTGCAATTCGGTTGCCTATTATCCAAGGCGAAGAACCTTGGAGGGGGCCTCGATATCGAGACGAAAAGGTCTAAACCAGGGTATCACTCCAAGACTTCCGAACTCCCCCGTCCTCCCGCAAGCCACAACCAACACAACGGGGCAATCAGCCACTAGCCACCACTCATTTCATTCTCATCATTGTTCATACGTCTTCTTGTATTCTGTTGTTTCTCTTCAGGCGATCTCATGGTCCCTTCAACCAACCCTTGACTAACTCATACCTTGTCCATAGCCTCGACATCAACTTCTTTAACTAAATCTCTCATCTACCATTTGCTGCTGCGGCACATCAAGAGTTTTTGCACTCTCTTTGTATCCCGTTCTAGTTCCTCAACGGCCTTGTCCGATATCGACTGTGTACACAACATATATTACCTATCAATTCGATTATTCGATTGTTTGTGACGATGCTCCATTAGCGATGAGTGTGCTGCTCTATGCCTCGTGTGTTAATGGGCTGACTTCTTGCGCCACTGAATCGATAAGCAATGGAGATAATATAAAGGGCAAGCGCACTACTGATTTGCGTCACGCTTTGTCAAATGTGTACAATAGCACTGCACCAAGCCCTCAATATCGTTGAAATATAGTGATCATACACAACTGAAGAAATTGGGGTATCTCCACAATGATCCGCGAGGATATAAATTTCGGATCATCGTCCAAGATTTGCCCTCTATCCTCCTCCGTGCTGTGAAGATGCGCTCCTTTCCCTCCATCTCTATTGTCTATCCGTTCGCTTCCAAAGAGCCCAAGGAACCGGAAATGGTACCGGTTTCCGTCAACTGGTTCCCCAATCGGTGAGCCCCACTCGTCGACGACTGGACTTGTTCACTCAATCCGTAACCACTTAGACGATGCAACTACGAGTGCTCATTTTGCTTTCACACTACAAAGAACGAGTTCATCCTCCCTATGGAACAAGCAAAACATGGACTTCGGCTTCTCACAAACGCTGGCATGAAGAAGCTGAACATCAGTGGTGGGGAGCCTTTTCTGAATCCCAGATACATAGGAGAGATTTTCCGATTCTGCAAGCAAGAGCTCCACCTTGAAGGGACGTCCGTCGTCTGCAACGGCTCCAAGGTTACCGAGAAGTGGATGGAAGAATTTGGACAGTATCTCGACGTCATGGCTATCTCCTGCGATACCTTTGAAACGGAGACGAATGAGAAACACGGAAGAGGGGATAAGAAGGGCCGTAATGGGCATATCTCAAACGTCGCCGATGTTGTGGATATGTGCAAGAAATACAATATCAAGGTCAAGATAAACTCTGTTATTACTATGTGCGTATTGCGGGTCTTTTTGGTGGTGGCTCACGTCAGGTGGCTTGTGTACAGGGTGCTAAACTCCGACTTTGTGCAGTTATAATTGGCAAGAAGATATGAACGATCACATCGCAAACCTTGACCCGTTCCGCTGGAAGGTGGCTGACATTCTCCCGGTGTTTAATAGACTACAATGCGAGCTAACCCTTAACCGTCCTTGTTCCAGGTATTTCAAGTTCTATTACTCGATGGGGAGAACACCGGATCAAGCACGAATTCGAAACGCGATGCTCGCCATCTCACAATCACCAAGGAACAATTCCAAGCCTTCCTGGATCGTCACAAAGACCAGAAGTGTCTTGTCCCAGAGGATAATGATGCGATGAGAGACTCATATCTCAATTTGGATGAGCAGATGAGGTATGTGTATGGATTGGTGAATATGTAAAACACGCGTTTTATTGATGTGTGTCCGTTTTAGATTCTTGAACTGTACAAATGGAGGTAAAATCGCTGGCCGTTCCCTCCTCGAGGTAGGAGTGGAGGAGGCCCTCAAGGACTCAGGATTCGATTCAAAGGCTTTCTATGAACGAGGAGGTGTCTATGACTGGAAAGGAGAAAAGCCTGCCCAGAGTGTCGAAGACATTGATTGGTAGCAAACTAAAGACGTTGTATCTCCCCTTCTTGTACATTTACTATCTTGGTCTGAATGCAGCATATGATTTATCGAGGAACGGGAACCCCCAGATCTCGCCTAATAGCCAATAATACAGACGCATATGAGGGATCCATTTCTGGCGTGTACAAACCGTGCCTGGCCAAAAAGTCCACGATAGCCAAGGCTGAGGAAGGTTTGAACTCTCCAGCAGAAAGCCTCTCAAGACATTCTTGAGCACTGATGAGTTCAAAGCCATCCACTTCTCCATCTTTGGCATTGGTGCGTGGGGTAATGGAGTGGTCTGAAGGTAACTCCATCTCGTATGTGTAATATAAGCCAGGAAGAAGCCAACCCTGTGGGTTCCGATGAGAAAATGTGACGCAGCCCGTCGAGCGCGCGTGGTTGAGGATATAAGATGATGGCAGAGAGGCCTCTTCTGATGCCTCGCGTGCCATACTGTGAAGCGGTGATTCACCTGCATAGTAGTCAGATCAAAATTTGGTGTAGATTTTCAAGCCGCGCTCACCTATACCAATCCCACCTCCTGCTGTTACATCCATAAGACCGGGAAAGCTGAAAAGAGGCGTGAAGTTAAGCACTTGGTGATAAATTTGTCTTTAATCACATACGTCTTTTTGGTCTTCGATCGTCGAGACACCCAAAGCTTCAGGTCACTGGAGGTTCCACTCCAACAATATCCTATTATTTATGATGCCATATTATCAATAAACGCACAAATCACGGAGATGGGATGGTTCGATACCGATTAAAAAGGTCCCAAAGTTAGGGAATCCAAACAAGGGTAAAGCAGCACGCTCAATTGACAGCGCAAGCATGTGACCATCGTTATCGGATGGTTTTGCGTCAGAGGGCAGATATACGGGGTATTCTTCGTCGCTCCAGCCTATGAAACAGAGCTGAGTTTGAAGAGGATATCCAGGACGGCCTTTTACAAAAACTCACCTCCAAGAATTTTCGGAAAGCGACCCTCCGCTCTCCATTTGTTCACTAGCTCAGATACCGTCTTTGTACGACGGGTCTTGTTTTGCACACGAGGAGAAAAGGATACAGCCCAAACATCCTCAAGCTGTGCCAGTGAAGATCTCTGCTTCGTATGGAACGACCATGGAATTTCGCCACCTGGTTTATTCGAGGCTCCATATTCTGATAGCATGGAGTCCAAAACCATGGGACGAAGGAACCCAAGCGGTCGTTTCAGTGTCTCGCCTTGAACCGGTTCTTGAAGCAAAATGGGTACCAATTTTTCGGAAGCATACTCATGCGTGCTGGAAGCTGGCGCGGTAACTGAGTTTTGATTACCAGAAGACGTGTGAGGTAATACTGGTGGAAGTGTTAAATTATTCAATGACTGGATTAATGGAAGCAGCGACGATCGAAGATGCAAAGATGAGGAGGTTCGAGTAGCAAAACCCCGTCCAACTATGCTACCGTAGCTAGACCTGTTGCATCCGTACATTGGCTACTGTATCAGCTGCCGTATGGATTCTGTGCCGTAAAAGTGAAAGTCTCAAGGCTATGGTGTGGAAGAGATCGACGTTACAAAAAGTTAGTGCTCGGTGTTAACGGGTGACGTACACAGAGACCGCCAGGCAGCGATTAACCAGTACTTGAAGGTTGGCGTTTGTATCAACGGAAGCTACCTACTATTAAACATCAGTGGGTGCGAACTATCTTGTGCTGGTATACATTGCCTATGAGTCATGACCTGACATCACGGATTAGCACTAATTGACAGCAACAATGAAGCTTTCAGGTTAGGGCCTGAAATAGATCAGCTCACGATTTAGACCTTTGAAGCGAGAAAGTATAGGAATGTGGTACGAGCCTATGCTGTCAAGAAGAGAAGTCGAGGAGCTGTGACAGTAGCTAAAATGATGCTGCTGACAAAGCACAAATTCCCAGAGTGGCCCCTACGAACATTGCGTAGTTCGCACATCTACCAGCCACTATCGTCGTGCAGTTGCGATCACCATACCTCCCTCAGCGAAGTTGGCCGACATTGTCGCGGATCACTAAATATCTCTCTCAAGAACTACTTAAGTGAACCTTACTACTGTTGAGAGTGTTGGAGCTCGAGCGCAGCAGGTTTGCGCCACATACGACTGCGGTACTTATTCAACGAGAAGATATAAGGCTGGATTCAAGGCCTATTTTCAAGAATCGAAATACCAGATCAACTCGTAAGGACTTTATTTTAGCTATTTAGACGAGTGATCTAATTGGTTTGCAGCTGTTTTCGTTGCCCCCTTTCCATCCACTCAACGTTGTTACCTTATAACAGACGACAGGCATCCCCAGTCTAGCTTAAAGCATGGCCATTCAAACAGGTGAACCTTCGAAGAAGTCGGCTGCCGCGACGGGTGAATCCGGCAAGAGACCCAGCACGCCTCCTCCGACATACAGTGCATCCGTAGCGGGGAGCAACACTACAGAAGAAACATCAAGGTCTGGAGGAGGGAATTCTGGATATTACATCTCGCCGGCTGTGAGTGGACCAAGCTATGGTCCTACTCCACTGGCAGGAACTCATGGCGTTCCTGGAGGCCAGAGAGCCATAGTCCTAGGTAGTGAGGTGGTACCATTCTATGACCCCAATAGCCCACACTCGATCATGACTGCCAGAAGTAGGGCAAGATGGAGATTCTTCGAAGTGAGTTTGCTATCACTGATTATTGCAGTATCATGGCTAATATACTGTCCTTCAAAGGCATTCATCTATGCCTTCATCATTTGGACCGCCGTAGGATTATTCTTTGGTGCCAGTGCCAAATTGGAGCGAGACTGGAAGCATAGACATCCACATGGTCAAAGTTGATCAAGTATTCTCGCTGCCAAGACACGGTCTTGGACCGGAGATAAGCGGGGTTATTTTGAGTCACATGCGTTTATAACCTAAGGCTTGGAAATTTTCTCTTGACGACTTTCTTCCACCTGTACCAATACAGTATTCATGGACGCTTTCTAATTTCATTCAGCTCGCTGCTCTTAAGTGCTTTCCTTCCCACTCGGATGCCTGGAATTTGCTGCTTATTGTCGGCTACATTCCCAACTTCTGAAAAGTGGAAGATCTATGGTCATGGGTAACCAGCCCTTTTGCCGGGAGGTTGGGCCTCTTTGGGTCCCTCTTCTCGTCAAAGCCATCTTGCGTTCCACGTTTGGCTATTTTTATTCCTGTGGATAGCTGAACACTAAATGCACGATACATTTTTGTACTTTTTGCTTTCTAAATAATATGAACGTAATGGTTTTCCCAGAGCACTCGCTAGAAGTATTATATGAAGTAATCACATCAGGCATGGCGCATGGAAACGCATTGGTTGTCATTGGCTAATGGACAATTACTCAACCAACAAATAATAGAACAACAAAGCTTTCCAAAATCGCCCCATCTGCTAAGGGACTAACCCATCTTGTGGACCACTTTTTTTGCCAGCTCATCCCAAAAAACTAGAGACTTACTCGCCATGTCCGCTGAACAATCCAAAAAGATCATCTCTCTTGAAGAGCTCCAGGCTCACAGCGGCAAGGATGATTTGTATCTGCTCATCCACAACAAAGGTGCAGTCTCTCGTGTCTCATGGCTCGCAACTGTCTTCTGACCACAAGCTACTAATCAGTGTATGCTGTGACAAAATTCTTGGATGAGGTATGGGACACCCGTTCGCTAGTTGTGCAGTGAAAGGGCCCTTTTGCTGATCAGTCGCGTTTGAAATTTTGTTTGGGGATTCAGCATCCAGGTGGTGATGAGGTTATCTTGGCTGAAGCTGGTACGTGCTAGTAACCATGCAACAACATAGCGTGATCACTGATTCAGTTACTACAGGCAAGGACGCAACCGAAGCATTTGAAGACGTAGGTCATTCAGATGAGGCGCGTGAGGTGTTAGCAGGCCTCTATGTTGGCGAGTTCGATGCTGCAAACGTATGTTTCTCGCTTACCCCGTTTGCGTTACAAAGCTCATTCTTCAACCAAACGACTTAGGCTAAAGATTTCAAGACATCGAGTATTGGCAGCAACGGTGATAACACATCTTCAACAAAAAATGGTTCAGGCAGGTATGTCCCCACCAAAAAACATTGTATAATGCATGTTTACTCATGGAGTGTCATAAATTTCTAGTTCCGTGACGTACTTGATTCCGGCTGCTCTGATTGGAGCCTTCCTTGCTTGGAGATTCTATTTCGCACCATGAACTGTTCGACCATAGATTATACCATATAGACGTATCTTTGGCCTCCGGCTATCTGTATCCGATGATCCGTCTTGACTTATTTTCACCTGCTGGACTTACTCCCACATATCCGATAATCACACTTCTACCTCCCAATTCATCTTAGAAATTCATGCAGTTCAGGCATGATGCGTGATGCTTCTATTGCATTTGATCCGTTCCATAAGTGTCCAGGTGAAAGTACAACGTGGGGAAAAAATAACTAAACAACGTGATGATGTCCTCTCTCTACTATGCGAAAGAATGCATTTTCCAGTGAGATCTTTCTCAGGGCGAAACTTGGAATGTAGTCCTGGAACTGCTCCTTCAAGCATGCAGTAACCTCATCCAGCAGGTCTGCATATGGGTTATGTGCTTCGCTCCCATTATGTTCGTATTCATACTTGAGTGCCATGAGATCGATCATCTGCCACTGCGGCATTCGCTCAGCCATCAGGTAGCGAACTTGCACAACCTCGTCTGTCGAATGGCAAGAGAACTGAAGCTCGTAGACATGGAATCGTGCAAGTAACTCTGACGTGGTGCCGGTTGCTATCGTGAAGATTCGTCAGCCCATCTATCAAGGTTTAAGTGACCAAGTAACAAACCCAAAAGACGTTTATCCAGCACACCCACACGATCTGCTAAAGCATCCGCTTCTTCCATAGAATCTGTTGATGGGAAGTAAGACTCAGGCATAGGTGTCATGGATTGTATACAAGTTTCCGTACGAGTTGTCATGAGCACGGCTCTTCCGTTGGCAGCGTCACGAAGTGTGGACCAAATTTCTCTCTTTGTCGCCGGATCGACACTTGATGACCATTCGTCCACAAGGAGAACAGACGGGTCTCCTACGATAAACCAAGCAGATCAGTTGTTGAATACGAACATGGACAGAGGATATCCTACCGAGTAGAGCTATTGCGAGGCAAAGTTTCCTCTGTAATTACCCGATCAATAAGCAAATAGAGCAGTAGCAAGATAGTGGAGCTGACTTGCCTTATTTCCACCGGAGAGTGCGCCTGCTAATCTTGAACGATAATTGTCAAGCCTCGTTGCTTCCAACACGTCCTTGAATCGACGTTCATCAACATTGTGACACATTGCGTATAAGCGCAAGTGTTCTTCCACAGTCAAATGTTCATCCAAGGTATTCGCCTGGAGGCAGACACCCAGCCGGCTCCGCGCCCCCGCCGGGTCCTTGAACATCGATATGCCATTTATGACTACATCTCCTCTGGCAGGACTGCTGTCAGGTGAGACATAGCCCTGGATGATGTTGAAAAGTGTGGACTTTCCGGCGCCATTGGGACCTAGTAGTGCAAAAATACCATTGCGCACTGTGAATGAAACATTATCCAATGTGCGTCGATGCTGGTTTGAATGGGTCTTGGATATTCCAACCACTTGAAGTGGTGCATTTCTTGACGATCTGGGGGAATCTTCGGGAACCAACTCGTAAGACCATTCACCATTAACGATCCGTCTGGGACGTATTAAATGTTGCAATCGAGCGCGCCACGACCCAAGTTCATCGAACCATCCAGAGTCATAAGCAACCAAGAATGAGAAAAGTAATGTTGTTTGAAGGGTGAGATATAGTAATGGGCCACCAAACCTATTGAAAGCGAGGACGTTGCGAGAAGGGTTGAATCGACCAGATTCATCGCAGAACTCCCAGTATGTGTTCCCAGCTAAGAAAGTAGCTCGAACGATATTAGGAGCGGGTGCAATTGCTCCCAACACGGCGTCTGGTGTATATATGTGAAGATGTGAGTAAGTGATCAGGGGCGGATAGGTGATACTCACGCAATTTATCTAGCATGGCAGGCGGATCTTCAAAGGTGAACAATTGGGTAGTAGTCCATAAGTAACCCGAAACCATGCCCTATGCGTAGGAACAGGTGAGCAAAGTCAAGAATCTCTGAAATAGTCTTACTACGCACAAGAACGGTAGCTTCCTGGTACATCGCCGCCATAATGAAGGCAATAATAGGAGAGTCCACTATTGCACCATCGTAAGAGAGAAACCAATGAGAATGCTAAGCAGAAATATGACTTACTCAACAACGACGCGACAAAGGCAAAGGCTGATGCCGTTAGACCATAGATGACCATCACCAGCCACTTGACAACGCCGTTCATTATTAGTGAGGCCCTCTATGCCATAAGTTATAAAATCCATACCAGAAGTACAAAATTAGAGAACTGTCCAGTTTGTTCGAACAGAAAAACCACAGCAGTGGCAATAGCGAGTATCAGAGGCAATTCCGCCATAAGGTGTCCCGACCAGAGGGCTGAAGGAGAGAAACCATTCGAGAGCTGCATCGACTTCACCCCAGTTAATCGCTCTTTCGTCACATATAGAGCGGATATGATGGGATACACCGCCATCGCTGTACCCATAAAGGCCATCCACTTGATTGAATCACCCTGAGCAATGCTTGTTAATCAGCCTGGACCATGTAATCGAACCATCAAGTCAACTCACCAGGCCCCTCGAAGGTGCCTCCGGGAGGAAGGCGAAATCAGGACTTAAAAATGGAACATTTGAATCGGATAGCTTGAGAGTATCAGCAATGTAATTTGATACAATGTTCAATAAGGTGGGTCCTGCAGGGTTTCCAAGTCCCGCCTCCCATACTATTGTCGTTTGGTTAGGCGATGTGAGCTGGGCTCCTCCAAAATAGAAGCCATTCTTGCCATTCACCATGGTGTCCATGAATGTACTGGATGCAGACACATTTGTATGTTTGATTCCTAGTCCCGGGAGTGAATCGGGAGGATCGATTACAGGGAAAGCCCGAAGACTGAAAATACGTCTGGCGAAGAATGGTGACTTTTTGATAAACATTGGAATGGGTGATCCAAGTTTGGGTTCCAGGTAACATTGTGCGCTCCGGTGAGCGAAGAATCGCGTTGGAGTGTAGGAAGTTCCGACTGCAAGCAGCAGTGCAAAGAGCATGATGGACCATTGCCTGCTACTGATTATCAGTCGTTTTTTGACCAGAGCAAATGTTGGAGAGGATTTGAGAGTTTTTATGAGAGATCTCGTTGAGCTATGGGTTAAGGGTAGAGGACTACGAGGTGAAGCGGCACGGTGAATAAACGAATCGCGCGTTTGTAGCCTTTTGCTGCTGCCTTCTGCCAAAAACGACATATCTTGCCCAGACTCCGCTGTAGCTGCAAGAAAAACATCCTCCAAAGTTGCATGCCTAACATCCACAGTAACATGTCCGAGCATTGACCTTTTAGAATCAAGGAGCCTTAATGCCTTAGAGACAATACTCGGATCACTGGTCCCAAGGCGAAGCAACCCGTCTTCCCTCATCGATGATCCTGGAAGCAAACCTTTGAGCAGCGAAAGAGCCTCAGTGGGTCCATCTGAATGTGCTTCTGAGAAATGGCTTCGAGCAGGGAAATGGAGTTGCAGGCAATAACCATTGAGGTCCGTAACCTCCTGTTTAAGGAGGGCTGGTGACCCGGTTCGTAGGATCCGACCGGGAGGTGCGACAAGGATGACAGAGTCAGCAATAATTTCAGCTTCATCTAGGTGCTATATCACAAAATGTGAGTTCCCGTTGTTTATATGACCTGAATAGCTTACATGGGTAGTCATCAGGATCGCACGGTCCGCCTTGACAGAAAGCAATGTATTCTGTATCAAACGGCGAGATATTGGGTCCACCGCACTCGACACTTCGTCAATTATAAGAGCTAATAAATAGGCAACATCAACACGAGGTTTGAATGCAATACAAAGAATTACACCTACTCTTTGAGCCGCCTATAAGAGCGATTGCTAGTTGTAACTTGCGTTTCTCTCCTCCACTAAGAAACTGTGCCTGTCGATGACGTTTATCCCATAGATCGCACTGCATGAGGATGGTGCCGCAATCGTCTTTTCCCTCGCTTTTGACACTGTTCCAGATTTCTACGTGCTCTAGGACCGTCAGTTCCGGCCACAATACATCCCGTTGAGGGACAACACCAAGAGTGTGTTTTGAATCAAGCGGGATAGCATCTTTTCCATAAGATATACTGCCCTTGGTCGGGGCTCGGAGGCCACAAACGCACTCTAAAATGGAGGTTTTTCCAGAGCCGTTTGTTCCGCAGAGCACGTGGATCCCTGCCTTGGCTATCGAGAGTGAAAAGTTTTCAGCCGCAACCACGGGAGGATTACGGGGTGCGAGCCAAGTGGAAGTCTTGTGCACGACAGAAAGGTTATTGATGACGATTGCGGTATCATTCGAGTATTCCTGGGACGATTTGCGGTGCCATGACCTTCGTAATGCCCCTCGTCCCGACATCCAATCATCTAGAACATATGCAATTGCGAGATGGACAAATATGGCTATCTGTTTTAATCTTCGTGAGCAATCTCAATCTTAGAAAACACTAAGAACGTACGGTTCCAGCTACTAATAAGGTATACAATGTTATGCCACTTGTGTCCGGGGATTTGATGTTTAGTACCCGGAATGCGAGACCCCATCTAGCAACCGATCGAATTGCCAGAGTAAAGAAACTTGGCGGGAAGACGACAATTAGTAGAATGGCTTCCATGGGCTTCCATCGATCTGTAAGGCCCAGCATCGAGAGAACCATAGCAAGTGTGCTGCAGCCTAGTTTACCGGTTTCAACGGGGCTAGTCCCGGATGAGATGAGATATGCTTACCTAGAGCCGCAAGGGAGGGTGCCCGGACAAAAAGCCACAGTGCATTCAGAGTCCAGCTAGCAAGGAGTAATCCACTTAGGATATTGATGCTGAGTATCAGTGGAAAGGAAGCCGAAACGAAAATGTGTTTTTGCCAGAATATCGCCATTATAACCCAGGAAGGCATATGAAGAATAGATATCGATAAATATCCCGAGCTACAACGGGAGAGTCCTGATGAGAACCAAGCCCAGTTTTAGTGCTATGTTACCTACAGAATACGAGCAAGAGGCTTAGCCCCCATCACATCCAAGTACGCCGTCAGAGATTCAGAATGCTCAGACATTACGCTCCCGGCAAGCTGAGAAAGGGTTGGATGTCAATCGCAGTATATAGCAGTCATAATCATGCACTCACATGAAACACGACACCAAACAGCCCTGCAACTAAGCCGAGTACAGTAACTTCCTTGATGCCTCGTAGGAAGCCTAGGATTACGCGTATTAGCTTAACGAAAAAACTGTTAGCAGGTTCAATACATACTAGCTTGCATGCGGATTAATTTGTCTTCCTTTCGCTCCCTCGTGTAGGCTCTATGATGGGGTGCTTGTAGGTTCCCAACAGCCGCTCCTCCGGAAAACCTGATGAGTGCCTTGTCGACGGCCCATTGCAAAGGAAATAGCTTTGTTTCTATCACCCCAACATGATTCTCGACGTCAACTTGTGGGAATTCTCCGATGTTGCTGAGTATCGTGTAGTGTAATGGTCTAGATGTAAAGGGTGAATCGAAAAGGACGGCTCCAAAGCAGTCTGAGACTTGTTGAAAATTTGGAGGGCATGCAGTTACCAGGTCATCTGCATGGCTAATCCGAATAACTCGTGACATTTGTCCCTCATCGAAGCCCTCGGTGATCAGAGACATGACTTCTTGGGCTTCTAGAGAAGGCGATGACCCGGTGTTTCCAGTTAAATCTGCCCATATCAACTTGCCCGTTCTGAATGAGGTGACTAAATTTGGGATTGTGGTGACTTCCCCAAGCCCCAACTACGACAAGTCATCAGTCGGCGTAGTACACGGATTTGGCTATTGACACCCACTTTCAATGGTGGCGAAAATAGCTGAGGTGCACGAGCTATAAACCAGGCAAGCAGAACTGGGGCTATCAGACATCGAAATAAGTTGAACTATTATACAAACGATTCACATATTGGGAGTCAGCAATGATAATGATCGCACTCTACGGTCATGACTCACCAGCCATTGTCTTCTGGTGATAATAAGATTCTTTCTGGAAAGAGTTGCGATTTGGGATAATAATCTTTTTCTAGATGCAGCCATTGAGGTCTGGATATTTCACCAAAGGCAGCCTGTGCCAATGAGGTCTACTGCTGGCCCTCCTATTAAAGAAAAGTAAGGATGAAGATGGAAGAATACGTGTTAAGTGGATTCTACGCTTACTGACATGCGTGTCAAAAGCTATAAAGGGTGTCGCTGCGGACATCGCCTCAGCTCAACATCGCGACTGCACGTGATCAAGAAGGCAAGTTATCTTGGGCCAATGTTTCGTATGCTCATTTCTAAGCCCATTCTAACTGCGGTTTATCAAAACAACGTGGCCAACTATACAGTGAACTATTCGTTCCATGTGGAAGCACTGCATAGTGATCTGTTCCCTACCAGTCTTGTGTGCGAGCCAATGTCCAGCACATGAGAACAAAATTATATTGTAACAGCGAAAAGGTAAGGTAACATAACGAAGAGTATATCTATATGAAATGCTAGCTCTTCCACCATTTGCCCACTTTAGCTAATGAATATCTGGCGCTCTTTGTTACTCCGGCAGTATATATCCCTTTTAATGATTGCACGAAGGCAGGTCCGCGAACAATGTCTCGCATTTCTATAATATGGTTGTTAGTAAGAAAACACTGACTGCGAGTATCTCATCAACACCGTGCTTACCGCTCTGGACGACATTTCCTACGCTTTCATCTTCTGCAACTTTACTCCAAAATGCTGCATCATCGGTTTCCTTCACTTCGACGAGGTCTGCATGACGACCCAAATAATGGGACTCGACTCCCCGGAGTAAGGTCAAAGGTAGCTTCCGAAGATGCACTGAACGAGCTTTGGGACTGATGTCTTGCTAATATGATTGCATTGGGAAGTCAAAAGCTGATCATTTATTTGTTAGGAAGATCTTACCTGAATAGAGGAAGATTCCGCTCCCCAATGAACCCCGGGAAGTCCATTGACCAACTGGTGATATAATTCTCGGAAATGCGGTTGCTGTTTACTCACGATGTTTTGCACCTTTTGACGATTTTCAGCTGGAAGAAGCATCCTCGGGTCCCCTGCATAACTAATAGAAGCTAATGTCTCAAACAACTGTGCTTCGGTGAATTCGGCCGGTAATGTGAGTAACGCCGTTCGAATCGCGGACGCCAGATTGACTTGTTGGGTTAATCGAACGCGGGGATCATCCTTGATGATTCTAATGGGCTTATGCATCCGTCCAGAAAGATAGAGTGTATTCCATGTGAGAAGATCGGAGCAGAGGTTGTCCACAGTGGTGACACCGTATTTGATGGTCTGTGAGGAAGGAAAGAACTAAATGGCTGCGGAGGACACGAAGTGACAATTATGACTGACCACACCGTTTATTGGGACATAGGCATTAAACCAGACACCAGGACTGATAGACTGAAACCGTGATACAAGGGAGGAACCAGATAAACGAGCGTGTAGGGGATAGTGTGAGGGGAATTGATGCATATTGATAGCATGCCAATGGTCGGGATGGCTGACAGCAAAAATGAAATCTAGCATCGGCCGTTTCTATATTTAGTAGGAATGTGAGTGAGAAGAATGTGGAGCTATCATATACATTAGAACGACGCACGGATGATGACCCATCATAGCCGCTCTGAGCGAACACGCCGCTTCCATACGCAAAGGCATACCGGATGGGTGCACGAAACTGTGCCACGATCTCTTCCAGGAGCGCGCGAGTTTCGTCGGGAACTCGGAGACGTTGATTAGCACCAAATTGAGCAGGAAGTTGAGGTATTACAGATTTGAACGTAGACTCCTTATTCAACTTGAACTTTGAGTTATAACGGAATGTACGTTGCTCTGCTGAGGAGTGTGGGTGTGAGGACGAGGGTGAAGGTCGCGGTCCTGGTGAGAAACTTGCTTTTGAGGGACTTGGACGAGAGGAAGGGGGAGGTGGTTCAGAGGATGTAGAAGATGTCTCGGATTTTTCCGTAGAAAGAAATCGGATGCAGCTTCGATGGACAAGGCGATGGCGAGAGGAGCGAGCGACAGGAAGCATGTTCGAGAAGCTAATCAGTGAACAAGTGAATGGTTAGGAGCTCGGCCAATAGGAGAAGAAGGGAGTGATGCAGGGTCACAATGTGTCTTACCTTGAAAAGTTACAGGTCTTATAGGGTAGTAGAATGAAGATGAGAGATGAGTAAGTACCGAGCTGGTTCACTCTCCAACGCCGAAATAGCATATTCTCACAGTTGGGTCTGTCAGCATGCTTACTCATATTTTCGACTGACCGAACATTGCTGGGT
>WSUA01000096.1:25004-46658 GCA_019633455.1 Tulasnella sp. 419
AAGTTTGAAGCGTTGTCACGAACATAATTGCAAGCAAATTATAATTATTGATGCGATATATACTTCTCTCTTTGAAAGAGGTGATTTTAATAGCCTCAGATTCAAGTTGCTATATCATCAACAAGGATAATGGGTCGTGATACATTACATGAGCGTCATTCGTTAGGCTGTGGGTGTTTTTATCCAAGGGAAACCTGCTCCAACGCCTTCCTCAAGTCATCCACCCTGCTTTTGGCTTCCGATAACAGTCTTTGTCTGAGGACGGAAGTCTCCATAAGAGATCCACGGAATAAAAAGAGTTAATGGATTCGGCTTACTCAGTAGTCAGTCGACCCTCTATAGCTTTGACTTGCATTGTGCCAAGTTTTGGCTTTGATGCGGCAGCCTTGGTTTTCTCCTCATGCTGATCCGAAAGCGTTGTGAGTTCGTTTTTGAGTATCGAATGACGATGTACGACCTTAGGTCAATACAAGTGTTAGTAATCGGAGCAAGAAGCTAAACTGGACACGATTGCGGCGAAGACTTACAGTCGCAACTCTTCCTTTAAGACATTCACTATCTCCAACTCCACTTCCTATAACCTGGTCCTTCATCCTGTTCAGCTCCTTGAACCACTTCACCTCAAATTCGCTCAATGTCGGTGAATAACTGTCCATCAACGCTTGTAACACCTTTCCAACTCTCTCAACCAGCTCCTTCTGTCGTTTGACAACACTTTCCACGCGACGATTAAGATCGCCTCCTTCAGCACCACGATTCTTGAGTTTTTGTAGTAACTCCTGAACCGTCTTCACAGTGGCCATTTGCCGATCCAATTCACGTTTCTGCAGGTCGACGCGGGACGAAACCTGAGCCACCAAATTCTCCAATTCTCCTGTTTTAGTCTGAGTGGACTCGGCTTGTTGTCCAAGGAATCGAAGTGTATCGGGGGTCATGAACCTGTTGGATTGACTTCGCGGGATCGCTGTGCGGGAGAGGTACTTGTTCAAATTTGGGACAGTAAATGGTACGGAGGTGAGAAGCGAGATATATGCTGGGGGTTGATTTGGATTATTCGGGGTTGAAGTAAGACCTAGGCCAAATTGCGGTGGGCCTTGGGGTTTAAGAGGTGGTGGTTTGGTCGGCGACACCTTAGGATATGGAAGTCCAGGTGCTTCTTCGGTAGTCGGAGATAATCGAAGAGGTAGATTCAGGGGAATAAGTTGGTAAGCAACCGTCAGAGCGTAGACGGTATAAGAAAGGAATGGGCTGTTAATGATGGCCATGGCGATCACAGGAGCACTGGATCTTCGGGGATGGTAAAAAGAAATTAGTATGGAAAGATACGAATCTCAGATCACTCACTTCTGGTTTGCTGAATATGTGCTTAGTAGTTGTCGAACTTCAGTCGGATGGGGTTCGGCAAGGACATCTTCGAGCTTATACCCCACACTTCTCTCCTCTGCTCTGTCTCTCTGCATTGCTCTCACTAGAACGTCCACCCAACTCCTCATCGCTAGTGAATGTATACCGAACGAGTGGAAAATGTAGATAACGTCCCCATAAAGAGGGTCGGCGTGGAACATTGGTCTGTTAGAATCTATGGCAGGGGAAGAAGACCCAACCACAGACAAAATACCGAGATCGATCGTTTCATACACCGTGAACGCGGGCAATTCTTCTGTGTCAAGCTGAGACAACAATTAAAGATCTGAAAATATCGCAGAAAATAGTTGCAACCCACCTTCTCCGTCGATTGGGTAACTTCCCATTGCGCCTCGATCTTTTCCGTATCCAAGCTGACATCAACTTTGCCATCTCCATATACTATCAACAGTACCCCAAGCTTCTCTTTGGTCTCTGCTGGATCATCATCCGTATCGAGTGCATCCCTAATTTCATTACCCCCTTCCCCCAACTCTACATACGCAATGTCGCTTGCATCGGCACCCCCATCTTCCAATTCACCTGGTGCAGGTTGGAATAAAAAAGGACCTTGACGGGCAGGCGTGTACGTGAAAGCTGGGATGGAGGAGGGTGACAGAACATTGACTAAACGTGAAGGAGGCGCCACGGACGGCGCAAGATTTGATGGATGCGGGGGAGGGGAGAGGGGCAATTGCTTGATAAGTGAATTGACATATTTGAACTGGAGCTCGTATATATACGATGGCATCGTTGATGGTCCAACAGAAGTGTACAGATCTCTCTTCGCTGTGACAAAACATTCTAGAGCCAAAATATAAGACTCTGGAACCACTCTGAGGAATTGTGAGCATGACCGGCCTAACAGGAAAAGCGGGTATCAACTCACGCTTTGGTAGGGAGAAATGGGGACATAGCGTAGACATCACCGCTCGTCATCAAAGCATACACTGTCAAAGGACCCCAGTCTGCTTTTCCTTGACCAAGACAAAAGGAGACAACTTCTTCTCCCAAGGCCTCATCTGCCTGGTATCCCTTTCTGTGGGTCCGGGGTGGAATGAAATGAAGTGTTTGCAGCGGTTCTTCGGCATCTTCGGCCATATTGTACTCTCTAAAGGGGATTCAGCACATTGCAATGGTGTTCATGTTGAGAGCATGCTCACCTGAACGCGCCATCTGCTGTCATGACCAGCAACGACGAGCCACCCTCACCCCAGGGGTGCCAATCAACCTTCACTATGCGAGGAGCGCCCTCTGTTGCATGGTAATATTGACCTACTTGGTGGCATCTAAAGGTCCTCTGTCAGACTTCTTGCATCATGGAGCAACAAACGCCAAACCTACTTGCAGTCAACTTTTGTTGTGACCAACTTCGCATAGGCCGGTCGTGGAAGCACAACAACTGCAAGTTGATTAAGTCCCACCACAGCAAGGAGCTTTCCTCCCGGGCTGAGCACCAGTTGTTCGATGTCAAAGTCGATGTTGGTAGTATGGAGGATCTGTTCGTTGACCACATCTCAGCTTGAGATGATAGATTAAGACTTGCGGACATTCGTACCTTGTATGCTGCCTTTGATTGACTTGAGGATGCTCTAGCATCAACCAATGAAGTTATTCTGAGTTGACTGCCAACAGCGACTATAAGGTCTGATCCTCGAACAACCATCACGTTCCTCTTGTTCGGTGGGAAATCCTCGAGTTCATCATCTGTCTGTAAGTCGCTTAAGGATAGTGAGCCTGGGTCCTCGACGGAAAATATTGGATGATGCGCGTCCATGGGGAGACGTGAATGGGAGGTCCAAGTTTAGTCGAAAGTTGTTTGGTTGACAGTCTGAATTACAATTTCGGAAGCAAATACTTACCCCTGCGACGCGTCGCGGCTTGCGTAGGCCTTTCAATCCGTTACAACCATGACATCCATTGGAACTGGTTACGACCTTTCTTCGAGTACTTATTCTCCAGATGGTCGCATATTTCAGGTCAGCTGGAGTATTTCACCGTTGGACTTGATGCTAATTAGTAGAACCCTAGGTCGAGTATGCTAATAAAGCAGTAGAGAACTCTGGGTAAGCTCAATCACCCTAACCTCGATCAACATTGTCTGATGAGAACACAGAACCGCAATTGGACTTCGAGTAAAAGATGGCGTCGTATTGGCTGTGGAGAAACTTGTTCACTCTAAGCTCTTGGTACCAGAGTCAAATCGGCGAATACAAACTGTCGACAAGCATATTGGACTTGTGAGTCTATTTAACTTATATAGTGTCTCAGTTGATATCTAAAGTTGTCCTAGGCTACTGCAGGTCTTCTAGCAGATGGAAGGCATCTCGCAAATCGGGCACGAGATGAAGCAGAAAATTATCGGGATACATATCGATCTCCCTCTCCAGTGAAGGCTCTTGCGGACCGCCTAGGCCTCTATGTTCAAGCCTACACTCTTTATTCTTCAGTTCGTCCCTTTGGCATCAGTTCCATTCTTGGCGGCATCGATAAGGAGGGTCCCCAACTTTTCGTTGTAGAGCCAAGCGGTGTGTTCTTTGTGGGTATCAACTTGAATATCATTAGCTGCTCGCTCACCAAAGGTGTTATAGGGATATCATGGTGCTGCTGTCGGTAAAGGCCGCCAGCTTGCGAAGACAGAACTGGAAAAACTCCAACTATCCGACCTGACAACTCGAGAAGCTGTGTATGAAGCTGCGAGAATGTACGAATCTCTTTTCGGTGTTTTTTCATACTTCACTGACACGATTTGGACAGTATACATCTGGTACATGACGATGCGAAGGATAAAGATTTCGAACTAGAGGTATCGTGGATTGGACCAGAAACCAACGGCTTACATCTACCGATACCTAAGGACTTATGGCAAGAAGCAGATAAGAGAGCGAGAGAAGCCTTAGATGAGGAAATGGTTGACTAGTTGTAATGAAACATGCTTCAGTTGTAATCTTCTACGCGTGAGTCCATGCGTGCAGCAACTTTATCAGCTCAAGAACACGCTGACTTCCTTCCACGAGCTGCAAACAATGCTCGTCATTTATTCTGATCCTGAGATAACGTCAAGAAGTTCTGCCAAGATTGCTCAGGCTCCATGATATTGCACTTCCGACCAGTTCTTCTTGTAACTGGTAACATTGAACTGGTTCGCAAGAATTACGTCTGATTTAGAATCTCACTCGGGCCCTGTTCGCTCCATTTGTGTTTGAGGTTGAACTAGCTTCACAACCGCGTTTTCTTTTGCTTTGCTATTGTTTTCAAAAGGAAGTGCCATTACTCACGTTCGCTGCGTTCAACAGGATCAACCTCCTCTACTCGTTCTTTAGAATTCCACAATCGAAAGCAGGCCTTTCGTTATCAACTCAATCACAAACAGTAGCACCACCTACTGATTTAGGAGCAAGAACCACTCTCTTCCCTTGCAGTTCATGCAAGACTCTCCAACTTCAGAACGTCGTGTTCGCTTCGACTTCGACAGCAATACACGACTCAATCGACCCAAAACGGAGCCCAGTTCTGCTCCGGGTCCAAGTCGCACGATGCAGGAAGAAACCAGATCATATTTTGCTTCAAGAGACGCTGTTGACCCATCAACCCTTGAGCCAAGATCCGAACACAGGCAGAATAACCCGGGTCACAACTCCAACACTCTTCAACCACTAGGTGGGCCCGTCCAGGCAAGGCCCAGAGCCAGCTCTGTTTCCTCCACCGTTGAGCAAGGCCGTCAATTCAGTGTTGATACCAGAAGGTCTTCGGGATCGTCCTATTCTACTATTCAAGATGCAGCCCCAGACTTCTCTAATTACAACCCATTCTCTCCACCAAATGCTCGGACCTATACGTCACGGAGACCATCCTTAGCTGAACTGGATGACGCACCTCGACGCTCTTCTCTTCCTGAACCTTCTCCACCCCAACCTATTTTGCGACAGGCAGTTACCCCACGAAAGCCGTCCTTTTTCTGTGACGAGGATCCCCCGCGCAGATCATCGTTCCCAGAGATCGTCGGGAGAGGTTCCGCTGTTCAATCAGAAAATCGCAGGGATAGGGATAGCTTGTTAGGAAGGCATCAACAACAGGCACACCTTCCAGATACTCAATCTCTGTCTTCCACCTTTGTCGATCCCAGATCACCTGATCCTGGGGCAGCAAAGGTTGGTTCAGGCAGCACATTCATACGCTCGCCTATCCCAGATGCTTCTACTTCTTCGCCTCATATCACTGATGAGACTGAAGCACGTTACAAAGAACTCGACGCTCCCAAGGACTCTCTATCTTCGAGAAGCAACCTGGATCCATACCCTCCTCCACGTCCTGGATATGACTCGGGAAACGTTCCCGTCCTGCCACAAGCGGCAAGGAGCTTCGGTCGGGCAGCAGAGTCCATCAATCGGTTCGATGGAGAGACAGCATCCCCATACAACGGTGTCCCTCCTACAGGTAATTTTGCGCCACCATCTCAACTTGGAACGCCTAGATTTCCATTTGAGCCCATGCCACCCCCTCGACCATATCAACCCAACCCTTCCCTGCCGTCATACCCTTCGTCTTCATTACGATCAGCTTTACGGCAGTCTCGCAGCGAAGTGAATCTGAGCAATCGATTCATGGACAGGGGTACCTCTTTGAATCGCGCAGTAGGTTCTTCCCGCCTGGAGGAAGGCGGTGTAAGGGCTGAGAGGGGTATTTTTGGTAATCTGTTACGACGCTACGGTTTATCCCGCGACCGGCGACCAGGTATCTCATCTCAAGGTGGTACCAGTATGGGTATCAGTAGAAGCCGGGCCAATTCCTGGGATTCTGGGATGATGTTTCCTTCAGAAAGATCAAGGTCTAGAAATCTATCATCTCTGTATCCCTGTGAAAGTACTGGTTTAAACCCAGAGGGAGGAAGAGATTTCCTTCTGGAACCAGACGATCCGAAGATTACGGGACTTCCTCCAAATCGGATCGACCAGGAAAAACACGCCCAAGATACCTTCGTATCACAAGCTAGGATGGACAAGAAGAAGAAAAAGCGAGCAGCGATAAAGTATCATCTCTGCTGTGAGTCTTTGCGATATACTTCAGTAAAATTGGTTGACTGAGATACGTAAAAATTGCAGCTGTTTTGGATAGACAGCGTTTCATTCTGAAGCTGGCCCATGCTCTGATGAAGTTTGGTGCGCCTAGCCACCGCCTTGAGTCTCAACTTTCGGCAACGGCACGAATCCTCGAGATTGATGGGCAATTTGTGCATCTTCCCTCGATCGTTATTGCATCCTTTGGGAACGAGGACAACAGGGCTTCACAAACCTTCTTCATCAAGGTTAATGGATCACTTGAATTAGGCCGTTTGCATACCGTGCACAACCTCTATAAGCAAGTTGTGCATGATGAAGTTGGTGTCGAGGAAGCAACCAAACAGCTTGAAAATTTGATCAAAGCAAAACCTATCTACGGACTGGCGGTTAGATGCGCTTTGGCTGCTCTGTGCGCGGGGTTGATATGCCCTTTAGCATTCGGAGGTTCCGTTCTTGACATGTTGATTGCCGCTTGTGAAGGCGCAATCCTTGCCTACCTGCAACTCGGAGTAGCAAGTAAGAATGCAATGTACTCCAATGTATTCGAGTAAGCAAGTGTCGTTGTTGTGCCTGAACTAGCATGGCCTTATTGATCCATTTCTCAGGATTTCTATCGCAATCTTAATGTCGTTCATTGCCCGTGCCTTGTCCAGCATTCCATCTCAGATCTTCTGTTACTCTGCCATATCATCTGCGGGAGTGGTGCTCGTTCTACCTGGATATATGATTCGTAAGCTTACCTTCCAAAATGGATACACTCAATACTGATTATCATCAAAGTTTGCAGTGCCTTGGAACTAGCTTCTAAGAATATCGTTAACGGAAGTGTCAAGCTTACGTATGTACAATACAATTTGTCCGGATCAGCTGATTCATATCAATTCATCAGGTTTGCTATCGTATACTCGTTATTTTTGTGAGTCCATTTGCTATTAAGAAACCTTACTTTATTATGACTAACGTTTATAAAGAGGGTTTGGTTTGACCATTGGAAGTGACCTCTATTATCTTCTCGACCCCCGCGCTCGTCAGGCAGCACTCATCGCGTCAGCACCTCTTGACAAAGTCGTGATCCATGGCAGCTTCAAGGCCGACAATACCTCAGAGACACCTATTTTCGCGGGATCATTCACATTTACCAATAGCACTGCAGGGGCAATCCGCGCCGATTGGATTGAGAATTGTTACCGTAACCCGGATTGGCCTTGGTACTTGCAGCCATTCCCGGTCTGGTCATTGGCTATTTTGGTCCCTCTTTTCAGCACCTTCTCCTCATCTTGGAGCATGCAACCATTAAGGAGCAAGCAATTGCCCGTGATGGTGATAATCAGTTGTGTCTCGTTTGCTGGTAAGAAAGATTGCACCAACATCCCTTTGTCTTGTTCTCACACTAACGCCTCCATCATTCTAGCCAACAAGGCAGCGAATCACTTTATATTCAATAGAAGCGACGTTGTTAGTGCCATCGGTGCATTTGTGATTGGGTTAGTTCCTATCGTTGATTGCCCTGATAATGCGTGAGGAATATCAACTAACTATCGGACTGGTTCAGAATTCTTGGAAACCTCTATTCTCGCGTGGTAAGTACTTAGAATTGTTAAGAAATTACTTCTGTAACTGGACTCTCGATAGACCTCAACGGGAACAAGCTTCACAAGTATGGTTACTGGTGTGCTTTTCCTTGTGCCAGTAAGTCACGGTTATTTCAATGCTGTGAACAAAAAGCATAATCATGAACGACAATGTGTAGGCTGGTATTGCTGCCACCGGTGGCTTGTCTATGAACTATAGGGGTCAAGATGGCGACGAATACAGCAATGGTCTCGCGATAGGTCTTCGCATGATTCAAGGTGAGCTCAAGGTAGAGAGACATGGAAAGCTGTTACTAAGATCAACCTATAGTGGCTATCGGAATTACTGTTGGATTGTTCGGAAGCAGTCTAGTGGTTTACTCCTTTGGGAGGTCAAAAAAGAGTGCCGTGTTCGCCTTCTAATATAGTAGATACATTTTCATCGATTCTTACTCAAATTCAATATCGCAACACGAAAGTCTGACTTTCAAAGACTGTTAAAACTTATCAATAAGTTATCAGGTTTCAATACGACCCACCTGAGCGAGTGATGGGATGTTTTCAGTTCTCCGGGCGAATAGGGAACCATTTGTTGAATACCATGTTGGGATCATATTTCTTCTTGATTCTTTGAAGGCGGTGATAGTTCTTCCCGAAAACTGCTTGAACATATTCGTCTGACTCGGCCTCAATCGCGAAACTATCGGCATAATTAGGATATCCGCAAATGTGAGTTTGCGGGAGCTTGCCGCCTTCATCCGGTGAATATTGCGATTCAATGATGTCCTTCAGCCTGAGCATATCGCGTTTCACCCTTTCGGCATTCCACGCCGCCAAATCAGGACATCCTCCTGCAATCAAAACAGGAATGTCCTTCGTGAATATAAGATGACGTGCTAGACTAATAAGTTATGGTGGAGACTTACTTGCGTTCGACAAGCATACGCGGTGGCGTCTACCGGTACTTGAGACAGCCTAAGGCAGTGATAGAACTCGAACATCACGCAGGAACTGGATGCTGGGGTCGTCGTGACAACGTTCATCCATTCATTCCACAGTTTCTCTAAATCTTGGAGCCGTAGATGATTGATGAATGCTCCTTGGGCAATGTAGGCACAGCGTTGCGTCTTGATTTCGTCCTACGGCAATTATTACGTCAGACCTGGTACAACACAACTAGGTAGACGAACAACAGACAGCCATCGTGCATAACTTCTCCCACGGAACTTGTCTAGGGTTATGGAAAACAGGACCTAGTGTGCAAGGTTAACAATAGTGCAGAAAGCTGCCAGGAGGATATGATCAACGAACCGAGAGAAACAAATCGCTTGAATGCAGCTTCACCCTCCGCTCGATCACTAATCTTAAAAGCCTTCATGGCAATTATGGGCTGCAACAGGATTAAATCTCGTCAGTCACTCCATGCTTGGGTGCGAGACACATTAACCTACTTTACCAGATGGCGGCTGTACAAAGAGGAGGCACACCGTCTCGTTTATAGGCTGATTGGGTCGCCATCGATTTATTTCTTCCACGATCTCAGGGAGCTTCTCCCGTGGCCACGCCATGTCTAGAGAGAAGTCAGAAGCGTATTTGTCCTCCCTAAATTTAGGCGTACTCACCAGCTACAAAAGCATCAGGACGTTGATCGTGCAGCTTCAGTTTAACCTCCACAACGACTCCGAAGTTGGAACCTCCTCCACGTATTGCCCAAAAAAGATCGGAATTTTCGTTCTCGTCCGCGAAGATGATTGAACCATCCGCGATAACAACCGTTGCCTATGGGATGTCTTAGTATTGTAGATATTATGTAAGCAGTTGGTACTCACAGACACTATGTTGTCTACACCCAGCCCGTGCATGCCAACTGAAAGGCCATACCCTCCGCCAAGAAGATGGCCAACTACGCCAACGTCACTACTCTGTATAATGATTATGTTCAGTGAGCCACATGGTTCGGCTCAATTGATTGAACTCACCACCCCTGTTACAACGCTTAGCCCTGGTTATGAAAGCTTCAGACACTTGTGAAACGGAATTGGTTGATTTACTTACCATGCTTGATGGTTTCTTCTTCAAGCTTCGCAATGCAACACCCGCCTTGGACATTGACCAATTTATTGAGGGCATCAACGCAGATACCGTTAAGATACTTTCTCATATCAATTACAACCCCTTCTGATGAGGACTGGCCTAGGGTACCATGTCTGCCCCCTGATATTGCGAGGTCAAGTTTTTCAGCTACTGCAAATCGAACGGCCAACGATATGTCTTCTTTATTCTTTGGGAAGAGTACGAAACGTGCGCGTTTCTCAGCAGCGGCGCTCCAGCGAGATATGTCATATTCTTGGTCCCCGGGCTGTGATACTACTCCTTTGAAGTTTTCTTGAAGGTCCTATTCAAATGAGATTTGTCAGATAAGCACGACTTTGAAGTAGTTTCATGAAGCGGCCTCGGGGCCATAATCACCTTAAGGGAGACCATCCAAAGCGATTGTCAACTTTGAAGTGGGGTCAATTCATCAAGTTTATCACCTCCTATGTATATCATTGATAGTCCATGGTTGCACGTTTGGTGACTCTTCCTACCACGTAACGTTACATTAGACTTGGCTCAGTCCGCATGTGCATGCTCCACCGATTCAAATTCTTGGCTCAAATGTATCCCCCCAGATCCAACCTGCTGACTAACCTCGTAATCATACCATTTTCTCTCATCACTCCCATGATTCCCCTCGTGACTGACAGCTTCCTTTAGGTGCTCCACTTTTTTTTTTGCTTTGCGTTTTCCCCTTTTGACAAGGACCTATGGATAGGGGAATGGGACCACAGCCCCCGCACCGCAATCACGAAACAATACCATATAAACCGGTGCAATCCCGAACATGGTTTACAGTAAAGCAGGTTTCCTTCAAACTTAGGTAATCATACACGTGACGCTGTTGACGAACAGAATTAGAATACCTGAAGCCACGTCGCGCTAATCAGGCAGCCACTACATTATGGCTCTTTCCGTGCAGCGAGTGGTATTCCTATCGCTTTTGCTCGATCTCTTTGGTAAGTAGATCCCAGTCTTCTTAACTATCTCTATCTCAAACAGTTCATCCCTGTGATGAAACATTAGCTTTTACCATCCCCTTACCCCTGTTCCCTCGGCTCGTGGAGTGGTATGTGCAACGCGAGGAGCAATCTAGGGGTCTCCTTTACCACACATTGCAATCTATCCGCTACCTTCGAAGCCGATTTCTTCATGGACCCGCTGCCAACGAGAAAAAGAGCTGGGATGTCGTTCTGCTAGGAGGGTTGCTTGGCTCGTTCTTCTCGTGAGTATATAAATGAGAATCATCTTGTTGAACATCAATTAACTCACACTATGTAGAATGTTGCAATTTATAATATCACCACATATCGGGTCTCTTTCTGATCGATTTGGCCGGAAAAAGGTCCTCCTCGCAACCATGGTTGGAAATGTGCTGTCAGGTCTCGTGTAAGTCATCATTTCCAAACCATTGTCACAACTAACAGAACCACAATCAGGTGGCTCAAGTCGACTTCATTTTCATCATATCTCATTTCTCGCGCAATCGGTGGGATCAGTGAAGGCAACGTGCAACTGTCTATGTGCATAGCATCTCTAGCAGTACTACGACAATGGCTTACGTGATAAACCTTTACAGCGCTATTATTTCCGATGTGACCACCCCGGAAACGCGCTCAAGAGACTTGTCTCTGGTTGGGATCGCGTTTGCTATCTGTTTCTGTGTAAGCACGACATCCTGAATGACAAATGTTCATGCTAAAGATATCTTTTAGATAGGACCTCCAATCGGCGCATGGTTCTCTACTCATCCGCTTTCGCCTTCACTAGATGCCACCAAAGGAGTGGAGTTGAACATTTACGCAACTCCTGCTCTGCTTACCCTCGTGCTACTGGGTCTTGAAATAATACTCCTTGTAGTGGCTCTCCCAGAAACCAGGGACAGGAAAGTTTCTGACAAAAAAGAAGTTTCTGGACAGACATCTAAAATTCCGGTTTCTCCTGAAAAGCGATTGGCTAACCTCAAGGCTCTTGGACGGATACACTTCTTTTTTCTGGCCTTATTCTCTGGTAAGTTACTATCTTCACCATTGAGCGCTAAGCTGACATAATTGGACCTAAGGTGTTGAATTCACACTGACATTCCTGTCGTTTGATTGTTTGTCGAGTTGTTTCGTGTGTTGGAAATTGTACTCATACCTTTCTTTACAGTATTCGACTGGAACAACGCACAAAATGGGCGACTTCTGATGACCATCGGTATAATCAGCACTATTCTCCAAGGCGGCTATGTACGCAGGGTCAAAGTACGAGAATCTGTGCTTGCCCGAAGAGGAGTAATGAGTTGCGCTCTGGCGACGATCATACTTTCCACTCTTCCATCCATTAGTCAGTCAGACCAGAAACCAAGGGCCGTTCTCTTGCTCTACGTCGCTGCCTCCCTCCTGGCTTACACATCGGCTACGGTTGTCAACTCTCTGAACGCACTCGCATCACTGCAATGTGATGAAAGCGTGGGTGGGAATACCACATCCCCAGATCTATCCAAGGGGCGAGCGTTAGGCCGGTTCAGATCCACGGGACAGCTTGGGCGGGCTATTGGCCCTATTTTGGGTATGTAACGAAGTTGCCAGCAATTTACCATACTTATTAACATCCTTTAGCATGTGCTGCATACTGGGGAATAGGTCCTCAGAAAACATATTCTCTGAGTGCGATTGCTATGACAAGCCTGGTGCTGTCCACGGAGTCTCTGTTGAAGATGTAACTATGTCCAAATAAATGTCCGTATCCTTGTTTCAGGCTTGTCCAACGTTTTTGAATCGTCTTATGGCCCGATCCCGAGCGAATGAATGTTCGATAATTGGTTCTGGGTACCCTAATTTTCTAAAGGCATTCTGGTTCCAAAGTGTTAGGGTACGCTCGTCTTGTGAGGTGTTTGTGCTTACTTTGTCTAAGTGATGGAAGGGATCGTGCACCGCTATAGGAGATAAATCAGTGGTTGAGGGAACATGGATCGATGGTGATGCAAACCTTTCCCTCTAAGTTTACTTAACTCCGGAACGAAGTGTCGAACGTAATCGCCTGTTGGGTCAGCCTAGGGTCTTACGTCAGAGGCAAATTCTATCATTTATCTTGAAGGGTTGAGACATACTTTTTCGCCCTGGAGAGTAGGGTTGAACACCCGGAACCATGGTTGTGGATCAGTGCCCGTGCTGGCACACCATCTATAGTCAAGTATTAGATCCCTGTGCACGGAGATTCCACCGGTACGCACTGCCAGCCACCATTATTACTCGCCAAATCACCATCAATGAAACCTGATCCTCCACGTTAGTCCTGGTTGATCGTCAACATGATTAGGACTTTCTCACTTTGCATAAAATGTCGTTCTCCAAATCTCCAGTCCAGCATCAGATCCTAAGGCCCAGAATATGCATATCAGAGAGAATCATTTACAGCAAGGCTTTTAACGCGAATCTGACTTTGGTTAAGAATGATGCCGCTGCCATCCTCATTCGATTAGGCATCCAACCTGAATGGGAACGTTAACACCATGAGGGCTCAACCTCGCGACAACTCGAACCTTGGATTTTACATTGCCGCATAGCTGCATCAATGATCGGATAGCCAGTCATTCCTAGCAATTTTTTTAGCTGACACGTAAGAGCTCTTAACTGCAGGCTGTGCTCACCGTCTTTCCATGCCTGAAGCAATCGTCCATCGACGTCGTCCTCCCAAAAGACATCAGCAAACTTCTCGAGAAATGGTCGTCCCATTGAAACTCGCGGAAAGGCGGCCATAACATGCTGAAAATATCCGGCCAGATTAGCAGATTTTCACGTTCATGTAGCATATGAACCTCACAGTGTAGAAATCACGCCAAGCCACCTCTTGGATCCACATGCCAGGGCCGGATGTCCTGCTCGGTTCAAGAGTTTTGGATCCCATGGCCAGCATCACCTCTCTTAAGCATTGTCTAGCAGATATTACTCCTGATGCCAGATAAGGGCTATAGGAATGTGTTATTCGGGTTCAATGGCATTGTATTGATGCAACAGTTCTCACCTTAAACGAGAACTTGTATCCTTATCGCATCGACTCCGTTGTTCTGCATACTGTCCTATTCGAGTGGTCTTCGAAGTAACATCTTCAGCGCCCTCGGCAAGAGGACTTGATTCACCGAGTTGTGATGATCTCGCTTTGGTGTATAAGAATCTTGAGAGAATCTTTCAGTGTTTAGTGTTAAGTGTCAGCTGCCGGGAACCCAGAAGAATACTATAGTTCACCTCGACCGCTTTAGTATAACCAGCTGGCCAGATTTCCTCCATCTTTGCAGCATCCTCACACTCGAAACCCGCTATTGACTCCGGAATTTCACTCTCGAACAACTTCGCTAACTTCTGATCTTGATGAACAGAGGTCTCATTGGGGAATGGAAAATCTGCCTCAGCAAGGAACTGAGGATCAGTTTGCACTAAGCGCGTCCATGTTTTAAGCCAAGGGCTGTAGACCTAGGCATGGAGTTAGCCGGTACGATGTCAAGTGTAAGACAGAGAAGGCTTACAGAGTAATATTTGTCATCTTTTGATTTCACTCTTCCGGGTTCCACAATCAGCTTATCATGGACAAACTTGCACAGGATCTCTGCTTTGGAAGCTGTCTCAACCATCTTGGTATCTCTTCGCAATTCATCGACTTCGTATTCGATGTTAGCGAACAGATGAGAAACATCATGCTCCATCATCAGAGACATCACTGTTTCTGGTACGGCTTTTCGAGAACCCGCGTGAACGACAGTATGCAAGGGGATGTGCAATTTCGACAAAGCCGCTTTGATAATTCTCAAATTGCGAATGGCAAAATCGATCCTACGAGGACTCCGATCATGGGCCCTGTAATCTCCTGGGTTAAAGACAAATATGCATATGAGTGGAGCTGATATTTGTTTTGCACATTGAGATGCCAGGGCCAAAGCCCTGTTATCCGAAATGCGAAGATCCTCCATTCTCATCCAGTACATCACTGCTGGCTGAGGAACCTTTCTGGATCGAGCTGGTTGACTTTCTAAAGCCCTGAGGAGTCTTTGAAGGGGCGGGTCCGCATCGACAGCCGCAGCTGCTGGTGCTGTGGCAACTATGCCAGGCCGCTCGTAGATGGAGTTGGACTTTTTTGCTTGGGTTGAGATAGACTTCGGCACTTCATCAGATTTCTTGGGTTTCTTCTTTATCTGTGGTGAATCCTCTGTTGGATGTATTATTTTCCTCTTCGCAGATGGCATCGGGGAACTTGTCTGTCAAAACAACGGTATTGGATTATTGCAACCACAGAGTCTTGATACTAAACACGTACGTCAGAAAAAGATGGTCGTTTTGATGTGGTCAAGAGAATGCGTTAGCATTTTAACCATCTTGGAGCCGGTCAGGTTGTTGATGCTCGATCTTGACCAACAGTCCGGCAAGGATCGCCACCGCCGCGCAACGCCACACGGGTCTCGGAATGGTAGAGATTTTTCACATCACACGAGACCCTGAATTGCGTACATCCGAAAATACATTTATTGACTATGCGATTGGGGATTATTAATGAAAACATATTAAATTGCTCCTAATTTACGATTTATGTACTAGGTTCAAAAGGATCGGGATTGGTGACAGAAAGACGTGGAGCCATCGACTTGCGACGGGAGTAAGAACTGACGACATGATCATCATCAAATGGATTGGCAAAAGGATTTCTTGAGGCTGTAGGAGTGGTAGGTTGTGTAACTCTGGACGATTCATCTCTTCTCCCTGCTCCGACACCAGCCAAATTAACCAAAGCAGGATCCACCAAAGAAGACTTGCGAGACTGAGGAGTCAGAAGCCTATTCATCGAAGGTGTTCGCAAATGCTGAGATTGCCTCGATTGTTTGCTGTGTATCCCAGATGCTGGTTGCTTTACGGTTTGAGAAATTGATCGGGTCGGAACTCTAGGTTCATCTGATTGAGAAACGAAATGATGGTGAATGGGTAGTACAGAAGGTTCGGGCTGATGTCGAACCGCTAATCCAGACATCTCGGGGGGAGAACCATAAATAGAGGCACCTGAGATTGATCGAGGAACGTCTCTTTGCCCCCGGCCAGTTTGCCTAGCCATATTTCCTTGATTCGCTGGGGGAGTGGCGTTGTTGGATGCTGGCAGAGGACGAGGAGGGGGTAGATGCGTGCTGGAAAGACGAGAATCGTACGAAGCACGATCGGCTCGAGCTGTGGAATCCAAATTAGCGAAGTAAGGTTTGGGGACCAAAAGATTCATGTTCGGAGTAGGAGTGATTGTGGCAGCTGGTGCATTCCCAAATGATTCGATGCTATTCGACCGAGGATGCGTTGGCCTGATCATATCTTCATCGTCCTCACTTCCGTTTCTATGGCCGAACAGACCTCCCAAACGGGAGAAGAATCCGCGATCAGACGTGTTGCTCGCACTCAGACCTGTTTCTTCGGAATTTGATCCACCTGTACCGCTAGCCTTCTCATCCGGAACTAGAGTCTCCCTTCCCAGAGCACGACGGCCAATAGCTTTCAGCTTGTTGTTTCCTGTCGCTGAGCGAGCATCTCCTTCCCATCGGCTAACTGGTTGAAGCGCGAGAGGTAACGAGATATTAGGTCGAAACACGGATGAATCTGCAAATGTCTTGTTTGCAAAATTGAGACCCTCTCGCTCTTTTGTACCGGGAGTCTTCGGTTCATCAAATGACTCTTCTGAATTAGATCCGGTGGTTGTCCAGGGTGTGACAACAGCCTCGCCACCAAGTCCGGCTTGCGCACGCCTATCATAGCGCCTCTTTCTGTACTTGAGTATCAAGCTCTTCCCATAAGAGTTGTACGCAATGAAGAGGATTGCCATGATCACAACCAAACCCCATAGGAAGAGGAAGATCATGAACATTAGGCGTTCCTTCTCGAGTGCCTCCACATAACGATTGACTAGGCGTCCGACTAAACCAGTATTATCTTCCGTGTCACCCCCAACTGCGGCTTCTGAGATCGGCTTTGTTGCTTCCTGAACCGCAGTATCACTAAGTACCAGGACATTCGGGTCCACAGGGGCAACCTGAACCTGGAAGTTCTCCTGCATGAATGTGAATGCATTCTCCAGCGCGACAACCTTGGTTCCGATGAGACAGCGAATGAACTCCTGAGCTGGAGTGGCCAACACGGTTCCGCCAAAGACCTTGTCTACAGCACCCTGTATGTCTTCATAGAATGCCTGAAGGGTGTTGTTAAGTGGTACCACAGTACCATTAACCCATCCGAAAACACCGTTGTTGACGTTTGACTGAAGTCCCTCGATTTGAGAGTTCACGGACTTGGCGTAAGAGCTGGACTGAGCGAGCATGTTGGCATTGATGTTAGTGGCAATCGTATTGGTGAAGTCGTTGATGCTATCGGAGACAGCTGCGGAGTAGTGACGCTGGATTGGTCCTACCGCTGCCAGTTGGAGTTCAACGGAGAGTACTCCAAACACTCCAATAAGTAGGCACGCCAGAGCAGGAGGAGAGAAGATGTAATAGAAGAAGAAGCGAAGGTTGATGTGCTTCTGGTTAGAGAGGCGGAGGAGCGAGGCAATCTTCGCAGCAACGGTGGTGGAAATGGGATGTTGCATAGACGAGAAGAGTGTGAATAGATTCCTGTCCGAGAGTTCGAGAACAGATGTTCCGCCAGGTGTAGCTGGTGGCCCGCTGAGAAGTGCCGGATCCCTTCCCCAACCTTCCCTGATATCTTCAAGCCTTCGCTTAAGCATCCTCCACTGGTACCACTCGATAAAGCAGTTTCCCAAGATCAGAAGGACAACCACAGCAAGGAGGACAAACGACCCGATTTTTGCAATTCGCACGATATCCCGGGCGAGATCATCAACGACTGAAGTGTCCATCTCCGCGCAGAATGATAGAGTCTGTCGCTCAGGTAAAGCAACTGGACTGTATTTGATCGTGGAGAATGAGCCATTGATCTCTTTCTTGAGGTTATCAAAGGGGACGGCAATGCTGAAATAGATAACTATTTCAGGCGTGAAAGGTCTTCAGAGCTGACTAAACTTACATTGCATCGAGTTTCTCCCGAATGTCATCAACTGTCGGGATAGTCGAGTTCAGGTTGGTGAGTCCATCCTGTATTGTGGTAGGTAGCTGAACGTTCTGGAGACCATTCAAGGCGGGGATGTCGAACTGAGGGACGGTAAGATCTATGTTGAGAAAGTCTGGTATGGCTTGATTGATTCCATTGACAGCAGCGGCAATGACTGAGTTCGCATTCTGAACTTGTTCTTGAATAGTGGTGCGAAGTCCGCTCAGTGTGTTCTCGATGAAGTTTGAGATTTCCTCAGCTGCTCCAATCAGGGCTGCAATTGATCCCCGAAGAATGAGCTCCAAGAAGCAAAGGAATGTAGAACGGTAGATGTCAATGACAAATTCAATAATTCCTTGCAATGCTGTCAGACTGTATGCGGTACTTTCAGTCACAGAATCGATCGAGCGGTCTGTTGAAACTTACGAGAACACCATGGTGTCCCTGGCAACTTCGATACTCCCATTCACCGATTTCTCAATAAGACGATTTGTTCCTTCAGCCATGTATCTGGGAAGCGAAGCTGCAACCGTAGCGGCATTTTCCGCAGCCTTGCAGCTTGCAATAAGATTACGTTTGGCATCTTCTGCAGCCGCTTGAGAATCCGCAGATGATGCGAATATACGGAAGGCCACGAATATGAGAGAGAGAATGGGTGTCGCTAGCCAAGTTAGGGAAAGATGATGCTTGAGTGTCAGATAAGGTGTCGTCTTAGTAGGAGGGACTGTGGCATTGGTGTAGGTTGGTGGTGGAGAATTCCAGCGCTGCTGTTGGTGGTTTTCGTCTCGTGAATGATCAATAGAGAATGACATATCGTTGGTCTCAATTGCAATGATTAGCAGTCGAGTCGTAAATTAGCGAATATGTCGTAGGGGGGTCGGCCTGCGACAGAGAAAGTAAAGTAAAGGGAGCGGAAGGGAGTAGGTAGGAATCCAACCACAGGCTTGCAGAAATGACTTTTGTATAAAACGAAGACACATTGACCCCTATAAGAGCGCATTGTGGGCATTGCGGATATTGTTCATTGTTCATCTGTGTGGACGGGACAAGGAAACTCAACGGCGGGGTTTGTTTGGTGTCTATGTAAACTCCGATTAATACAACATGTTCCGACATCTAACCCCTTTGTTCTTTATACCACGTTGCTCCATGCGGCAGATCGTGAGATCCACTCTCCCATTCTGAATCTCATTCCACACACAAGCGGCCTTCAGGGTTTATCCAACCACACGGATAGAGGTAATAAAGTAAATGACAATCGGCAGCACAACCCAGCCTCCATGAGTCTGACATTGCCAATAACAAGACCCAACAAACTCTCACAAACGTACTGACTGATTATCAAGTGACCTTGATTCCCATTCTGTACTCGTCGCAGGGTGTTGATGAGCGCCCCTCCGACTCTCACTTCGTGTGCGCTGTCTAATCGGAACTGCTACCAACGGCCCGGATAAGGGATTTGTAGTCGATGACGGACTTCCCGAAGTAGTCGCCAAAAGGAGGTATGCGGGAGATAGACCAATGCTGGCGGTTGAATTGCGATTTCGCAATATGGGAGTAGCATGTGAGTTGAGCAATGGTGTGGTGGCTTGAGGCCTGGAGAGTGACGTAGATCGGGATGATGGAGGAGATACGCCTTCAGAAGCCGGCTCATCCCTCCACGTGAGCATGATTACACCCAAGAACGTCGTCACTATTCCATAAAGGAAAACGACGAAGCGGTGGAATGTGATGTTGTCAAAATCACGGTAAAGGATGGCTGAACCAACGATCGCGGAAAGGTTAAAAAAGACAAATTGGATAGGAACGACAATCTTGAGTCGCAAATAATCAGCGGACATTCTACCAATCAGGTTGTAATACGCACTTTACTGTCGAAGGACATTAATGCACGATTCAAATAACGAATCTGTCCGACACCCGTTCCAATCAATGTTAAGATGAGGGGATAAGTAATCCATTCCTTGAATATATCGATCCATTCCAAGCTGAGAATGGTGCTCAGAGCTTTGGTGGAGAGCACAGTAAAGCCACCTGCAAGATCCATGAATCAATTGAGATTCATGCTGGTGAATGCATTCAGCTTACCAAAAAGGGCGCATAGACCGACGTCAATGAAAACGTAACGCTGACCGGTCGGAGTTTGGGATAGAAAGGCAAGAAAGCAAGCAGAAGCAACAGAGACCGAGAGATATACCAAGAATGGTATACGGGTTAGTGCGTGCAGTAGAGCTTTCGGGTCAAGCTAAAAAGTCAAGTTTTGGCTCCTGCTCAACTCGATTCAGGGTTGTTGAATAACTTACCCGCACATCACTTGATTTACTTGCTATGACCACAGTGACGGCACCGACGATGGCGATGAATATACCCCAAAGATCACGCTTCACGTGAAATATCCATCAGATACGCCTCAAACGGTGTCAAGAGGCTTACCCTGCGGAATTCCTCCTTGAGCATGAGAGGTGCGAAGAAACAATTTGCTATTAGTGCGAACTAAGATACGATTAACATTACTAGCACAGCAACACAGTGGCAAACACTTACCGTACCCAGCGGTGCCACTACCGATGCTGGTGCAAACGCATAACTGAGGAAGTTTCCTAATTCTCCAACGTTCAGAAGGATGAAACCCGACCACCACAATTTTGACTTCAAGTACTCGGTTTCAGAGCTCGCAGATTGAAACCTAGAACTTGGAGTGCTTTCCAGAGGGGCGGAAGGTTTTGTATGGCCATTTTGAAAGGAGACCTCCAGCCTCAATGCTGTAGGACTTTGTGTCAGCTGTGGACCGGGTTCTTCTCCAGAAATTGATGCTGTGGATGAAGTCCCACGACTTGACTCTTCTGGGATGGGAGTAGCTGGAGAAGCAGTCAGGCTCAGCCGACGTGAAGACTTGCTTAGAAGCGTGGAACCGCGAACTGGTCGAGAGTTTGGAGAATTGGTGATGGGCTGCGCATAGAATTGCAGTGCTCCTGGGTGTGCATGGTTTCGTTCAGCTGGTTGGACGAGAAGGGGTTGAGAAGCTGGGTCTCTGGAGGAATTGGAACCCCAGCGATTTTCCGTCCTTCCTCTTGTGCTACCATAACCCCCTGCTCCCTGCCGTTCCAAATCGGATCCAGCTCTCGACCTCACTGGCGCGCTTCTTTCCTCTTCCGCTGCCTCTCTTGATTTCCTTTCTTCTTCTAACTTCTTATGTGCGAGTTTCTGGCAGTTCAGCGCGAAGGAGATGACGACATTGCCGGCTATTGCAACTCCAATGCCAATCAGGGATGCGGTAGACGCTGGTGTGTTCGAGTCCTCTGCAGCAAAAGTCGTATTCATAACGAAAACAGTGGTAGCGGTAAGTATTGTTCAGCGTGTTGGTAGAATAGGGCTCTTGCTGCGGCCCGAGTAGTACGGCGCGGGGTACGCGAAGTAGCCTCACCCTCCAAGTACTACCGAATAAGCTAACAATAAGCTAGAAATAAATGATTC
>WSUA01000097.1:18934-30850 GCA_019633455.1 Tulasnella sp. 419
GCTGAAATGCGGACTTAGGGCTCTAGTGGAGGCCAAGGAGGCCTTCCTGTCTTACCTTCATCAACTAAGGTGGATCAAAAATCTCATCAACAAGAAAGCAATCAAGTCTCGGAGACGGACTCCAAGCCCATAGAGTCGGAATCTACTGAGGAGCCAAACAAATCTTCAATCCGGACGTCAAATGATCTCTCTATCGCTTTGTCAACCAAGGCTCCCGATGCTTACGACTCAACTCCCAATGCTGAATTGGATAACCAGATATCTTCGTCGCTCTCAAATGATTTTCCAACTATTGAGGGAGGTGGAACACCCATTACTGCTACATCTACTCCAGCCGCGCTTGAGGAACCACAAGCCAGTCCTCCAGAGGACACACCATTGGAGAGTCATATCAACATGATTGATCCAGATGTCATCTCCTCACTCTTCGAATCAATGCCTCCCAACAAACATAGACCGCCCAAGAATCGGAATCGCTCGCAAAACTCCAATAAGCCTAAGCAGAAGCCATCGGCAGTGGGAAAACGCGCACCTCGTTTCACTCCACCCAGTCGCACTGACAATCCTGGCGATCAAGACTTGCTACCCAGGGAAGATGGAACTGATGTAGGAGCAGCCTCGCCAGTCCCGTTGAGTGAGGAAACGTTGCAAGTCATCAAGGCCTTACGAAACAAAAAGGATGAATCGGAAGAGTTTTCCAGATGGAAGGATGTTGTTTTCAAGACTAAGGCTTTTGTAAAGGTTGGTGAATTCGTATATATGCACCGTTCATGACTAACATGATGACAGACGCAGGGTGTCAATAGCGTTTCGGCCACAATGCGGAATCAAGTTCCTCGACACATTCGTGAACAGCGACAGGAAGAAGCATCAAAAATGGCACCAATCGATTCTTCACACTTGTCGAACGAAGGAAATTTGCTCAGTCAAAATTCAGAGTCCCCTGCTGCCGTGGTCGTTGGGGAATCGTTCTCTTATTGCGAAGAATGCTTCTTGCCGGTATACCCTGATCCCAAACCATCGCAACTGTACATCTGTTTGCACGCGTTGAGGTAATGTACGGACATTTATCAACTCTGCTTACAGAACTAATTTCTTCAATACAGGTATACGACGAGTAAATGGAGCTTCGCTACGGAAATGCCATTCTGGGCAACTCCGGGCTGGGTACCGGAGGACACCTAACATGACATGCATATAGTTCGCGGGTTCTATGGCCAGCTTTTCTATGCTCGACTCACTTCTTAGTAGATGAACATTAGCATCTCTGCCGTATATTCAGACAAAACTAGATGATGATATGCGAATACATGTGCACCGTGGCGGGTAAAACATTAAAACAAAGCAAGATAACAATCGCAACCGCTCATTCCTTCTCCAATTCCCTCCTGATTTTCTCCCTCACGTCTCTGAGGCTCATCACCTTCTTGCCTTCTGGACTAAACAACCCAACAGGTCTAACCTTTTTAGGACTCCCTTCGCCAGCTTTTCGACTGAGTAGTTCTTCCTCAACATCCTCTTGAGTGAACCCTCCTGGAGAGGGTGGGAAACGACGGGAACTTCCTGGAGAAGGTGGTGGTCTGGGTGGTGCAGATGGCATCTCTATCCACCTCTCTTTGTCAATGACCCGGCATTGAATAAATGTTGGACAAAGGTCCATCAGAAGATCGATGGCATCAATTGCTTCCGCTGCAGCGCAACGTCTCGTAAATGTCTCAGTTACTGTGATTACGACAGTGTATGCTTACCATCGGAAAGCGGAGATTTAGCGCTTTTCACCACGTTCCTAACCACATCATCCATCCGCATGATCCGCTTCTTATGCGATGACAGAATCGATGACGTGCCAGAGGCAAACATTCTAAGAGAAAAATGTTCAGTTCATGACCATGATGCAACTAGCCGTCGGTATTACTTACACAGAGACACATTCTGCAATTCCCTCGATTCTACCCAACACACATCTTCGCTTAAGCTCCTCGGCACTAACAAGTTTCTTCTTGACATTCCCATCTTGATCAGTTCCAAGCGTGACCGCAACTCGATTCTTGGTAGGAGTTGCATTATTGCTAAGCGAACGTTGTCGAATCCTTTCTCGGAGGGCGTCTCGCCTTGAAGTTGAGGGTGTTCGAGTTGGTGTAGCTTTAACTGGAGTAGATGGAACTGAACCAGATGCCTCCGATGAAGATGAAGGGGTATCACCAGGGGTGGGGAATGGGATGCTATTTTTGGATGGCGTTACCGGTTCGGGAGTCTGGAACAGGTTCAAGGCCTTAACAGGAGTTCCCTTCACTGGTGTACGTAGTAGGCGTCTGGTCAATGAAGACGGAGTGGAGGCTACACTGGCAGGTAGCAAAGAGGGTAATGTTGCGCAGGGAATGGATGGGATCTGGACTGGAGTTGGTGATGATGCTCTGGAACTACGTGCTTTAACTGGATCCCTTGCGGCTTTCCGATGTAACTACAGGCGACAGTGTCAGCAGCATTGCAATGTCATCTAAAGCTCGAGTTCTTACCTCGACCCAGGTTCGCAGCTTTTGCTCTACATGAGCTCTTCGATCATCTCCAGCATTAATCCATTTCGTTACCATAGTCATGTTCGACATGGCTTTAGCCCGCTTTTCCATCGTAACCTGAATACCAATGCCGTAAGCATCCGTGCGTTTGGATATGGAACGGTTGAGATGGGTAGTCTGGGAGATGATCAGTCCATTAGCGCCTCGAATCCAATTCTTGTTGGCCACCGCGCTCGGTACAACGAACGGATTGTCCGGATCAGTCGGTGCTGCAACTTCTCTAATGGGCTCTTTCCAATCCAAGGATTCCCCATCCCACTCCAAAAGCCATACGAGTCTCTTGAGATTATCCAGTGAGACGTATGGAATTGACATGTGCGTCAGAATGCTGGCGATGTTGAACTTGGTTGGATCAACAGGGTCCGAGGTCGGTGCAGCAACGCCCGTACTTGCTAGTGCTGGAATGAGAGCATCCTCAATCGCATTATAAGCTGCAAGTATATGGGTCAGAGATGGTGGGAGTGGCGCTGATGAAGGTGTTGAAGAAGGTGCTGGTTTGCGGTTGCTGACAGGTGTGGGAGGACTATGCATCTCATCTGTCAGCGAGCTACCTGCTACACTCAAACCAATGATGACTCACAGGTGCTGGCTTCGTATCTTTTTGGGAGTCAAGACAGCATCGTCGGTCTCTGAAATCAACCTCTTTCGGCCAGATACTTGAGGGAGTGACATATGAACAATCGTCTACCAATATGGCGTATATCCAGATATCGCCGTTATACTCGTCGTCACAAATCTAAGAGAAAGAGAGTAATAATGGCTTGTTGAGAGGCTGATTCGAAGACCAAAGGACCAAGCCAAAACTGGGCTTTTCGCTTTGGTCGTCGATGTTGAAACGAACCGACACGCTTGAAACTCCGCTTCAATTATTTCTCATACGATTTAACGAAACGCCTCGTGTAGACAATTCTGGCTAATACAATAGATATGCACACATAACAAATCGTCGAAAGCAAAGTACCACTATATCTCCGAAAGATCTCCTTTCCTTCCACCAATACGGAACTCCCTTTTCAATCTCTTCCAGCCCACGTTCTTGTTCAAGAACTGTCTCTTCACCTCCTCATCCTCTTCATCCATACCCATCCTTCTCAAGCGTCCTTTGAGCATCTCTTCATAAACCGCATGCAGAATATCCGAGTCGTTTCCGCTAACGATTCGGAAAGCTTTCATAACCATCCTGTAGAACCGATAAGGAGGTAGGAACGGGGTGGAACCGGAGGAGCATGGCAATGACATCAGAACATGGAAGATGTCAAGTAGGGTATGGAGAGTGTATGGGTTTGGTTGATCATTTGAATGAACTTGTTCCTTCGTGAAGCTTCGTCCACTCGTCAGGGCCTGAACAGACGCTTCGCGAAGTGATATATGAGCGAAATGATTGGATGAAGACCGGTATTGCTGAGGGTCGACTCCATGCTTTGCAAAACCCTGGATGATCGCTCGAAATGAAACAAATGCCAACTCCTCCACCGAAACCGACTTCTCGGGAGAGAAAACCCGTTGAGTTGTAATCTCCATTGGATCGTTGGTCTCCACATGTCTTCCTTCTTTCTCTCCTGAATCAGATCCTTCACTATGGGGTTGAGTTATCCGAGGCTTTATTGACTGAACAGAGTGTTCAAACAAGAAACTGCCTTTGGATATCTCCCCGAGATAGTCTCGAAACACGTGAAGGGCATCTTCAAGCCGGTTGCGATAACAATACGCCTGGACGAGTGAGGAGTAGGTGATATGGTTTGGGGTGACGGCGGAAATTGAATTGATTAGACCAGGAATTTCAAGGAGAGGATTGCTATTTTGAGTAGATGAAGCCATTTCCGTGAAAGCAAATTGCTTATGAAGTTTGGTCGTATCGGCGGAAGGTGAGGACACCTCGCAGGTCCTGTGTTCTTTGCTCTCCCCGTTTGTGATGTTGGTTCGAAGTAGATCATAGACCCCTCGAGCTACATCCACCTCTCCGGAGTAAGCAAAACTCCACATTGCAGCGTTGATTCCATCAACACCAATGTCCAGTTCTTGCTCGATCATGCTCGTCAGAATTGAGACCACATGTTGTGGTTGGCAATTTTTGGTGTAATAAGGTATACGGGAGAGATAAAATAAGCGAATTGAGGTTAGGTCGAGTTCCTGCTTGTCGTCGCGCAAGGAACAACGATTGATCTCTCGCTCGACAGCTGCAGATGGTCTGGTTCGGGGTTCGGGAGGGGGTCTTGATGGACGACCGTTGCGGAAATCGTCGAGACGAAGGAGTGCATCGTGCAGCAGGGTTTGAGACTCGGTTCGAGAAGCGATAGCAATCAGAATGAGGTGAGCAATGATGTTGGGCTTGAACTGGGGACTTTTGGCTGAAGGACTTCCGCCGCCGACCTCGCCTTCGTGACCTGAGCCTGGAGTGATTCCAGCAGGAGATTCTTGAGGCTCCTTCCACACTCCTTCCCATTCCATCAGAATCCCTAATGCTGCATGATAATCCTCCCAAGTCGTAATTCGATGGCCCTTTGCTGCCGCATCCATGGCTGCACCCCATTCCCAGCTTCGAACCCGTTTTGGATTCCGCCGACGAAGCTCTGTGATTATTGCAAGTATACGTAGGAAGGTTTGACGAGTTTTGAGTTTGGGTGCGGTGAGAAGGACGAGGAGGAAGTGCAGAATGTGCGTAGGGAAATACTTGGCTCCCCGAGGATGATTGCTGACTTTGTTTTGGTATATCTCCCAAGAACGTTCCACATCCATTTGGCGAATAGACCGTGCAAGAACTCGTAGCCTTGCAGGATACCGCTTGGGTCGTGCTCGAGGAGCCTGGGAAACTGCATCTAGATTTCGAGCGACAGGAGGATCCCTTGATATCGCATGTTCTAGATTGGGAGACGATCCTTGGTCCGACTGTATTGATTGGTATTGTAAGGAGATACGCTCCATTCTCAAGGAGCCAGAATGATAGTCTGGGAACTTGATGTCTCCATTTCGCCGATCGGACACCGTACTCAAAGCTGATTGGGTTAGAGTACGCCGAAGACATGAGTTGATTATTTGAAGGTGGGCGACGACCACTGCCCTGTGCATCAAAAAGCCTGTGTTGGCGCTTTTCAGTACATGTCAGCCAAAATATGAGTGATAGACGTATCACTAGACTCACCATAGGCGTGCAGCTAGTAGCTGACGGCAGCAACTCCCCAGTTGACTGCTAATCCTCTGAGCCAAGATGAGGCAGAATTACCGCCTGAAATTGGTGATTGGCTCAGCTTTCTAACTTTTTCGTATTCAAAAAAGAGTCGACAGTCGAAATTACAACTACAAACTCTAACACGGATATAACGGCCTCGTCACGCGCTTATCACGTGAACAGGTTGGGGCATCTTTTGGTATTAGAGGGGGATTATTCATTGAAGATGCTAGTTCGAATTACAGGAAAGGAACGAATTTAATGATCATATCCATCAGCCGCTCTTTTCTTCTTGAACTCCTCTACCCATGCCTGCTCTTTCTGACCTTTCGGCACCACCACAATACTCAGACAACCATCTCTCAGCTCCAGGCCGTCCCGTTCAGACCCGCTGGGTACGTTGGCGGCCACATCACATGCATCTCGTAAGGTCATCCTCTTTCCAACTTTGAAAATGCGTCTTCGATGGGTAGTCGCATACAAGGCTAGATTTCCAACCGTGTATTCTTGATATATATCCCACGGCGGGAATTGGGGTGGTTGAGTAATCGCAGGTCTTGAGTTTGTAGAGGCAGATGGGGAAGGAGGAAACATAGTTTCCAGATGAGAGACAAAATTAGATGATGGGTCGAACGAAGCAATAAGATCCGATTGGGAATATTGGGGATAAAGTAGGAAGAGCGGGAAAAGTACGGGTGTGACGTCGGTTCTTAGACCGCTGAATGTTGGATCGAAATGTGGCGAATAAGGTGAGGAATATCCCTCTCTCGAAGGTAGAATAATTAAATTCAAAGACTTGAAATCCCAGTCAGTATGCTAATCATTGATGATAAGCTCTGAAGACGTACTTGTATCACGGCATTCATCACTCTCTTCTCGTTCTGCTCCTTTCTCATTCTTTCAGCTTTCTCCGCCTCCCTCCGGTCCTTTTCCACTTTCAACCTCGCCGCCCTGTCTCTTAATGTTCTGACCGAAGAATTGATACCATCAAAGGCTAAGCAACGGTCACAGCAATCGAGAGCTTCTTCATATCTTTCCAATTCGACTAACGCCTGGCCAGCTCGATAATGCGCCTTTGAAGACTTGGGATTAATTAATAATAAACTGGAAGTGTCACGCAACACTGAGCCAAAGTTTTCTTTCAAGTCAATGTCGTTAGCCACCTTCCCGGACGATAACATATCAGACTGAGCTTACTCAGCTCCAAATTGCATGCCGCGCGATTTCCATACAGAGCCTCTCTCAACGCCAAACTTTCGGGCTTTGCATCGATTCCTTGGGTGTAAAAGCCCATCGCTTCTCGGTAACGCTTCCCGCGGAAATATTCATTCCCTTGTTCTTTGAAGTTCAGAGCCACCTCTAAAAGAAGTCAAAGAAAATAATCAAGGATCCATTCAGATTTATGTTCTATTTCACGCTATACCAATGCTCACCCACCATCCGGAGTTCCTTCATGTACCAAGCTCTGAAGAGCCTCCAAAGCCGCGGTGTCGCCATTCATGCCTAATCCATCTTCCGGGGGTAGAGATTTCATGAAAAGCGGCACCGTGTCGAAATCGGCTAGCTTGGAGTCGTAGGAGGGCACTTGGGGCCCACTGTACATGTTTGGTTGGCTTCGGTTTGACAGCTTGAAAGAAGAAAAAGTTGGATTTGGTGTAGTGCTTGTTGATTATTTCGCGAAATGCGAAAAGTGATCGAGGCTGGTGGGCGAATAGGCAGTTCACCAGCGATGGACTGCGTACCTCGTCTAGATTCGAGGGAGGGGGGCGAGAACTCAGAGATCGGTAATGGGGGTGGTTGATGATGGGGAGCTAGAAATTTGAGGAAAGCCAGAGCCAATCAAAATGAGATTCACGAGGGCAGATTGACAAGAATATGGCACAAGTAAGCCGATCTAACGGGGGCCAAGAAATGACCCCAGATGCCTCGCATCAAGTCACTAAAATGTAGTCCCCAGTTTCATAATTTCGTACTCCGAAGAAATCTCCGAGGCGTAGGTGGTGCTATGGACGATGCCGATGTTGACGATTGGGTTCTCACTGTATTTTGTCGCTTGGGATGGATTTATTCCAATATTGCAATCAGACACGAAGTTGTGGTACACACTGAAAGGAGACTCATGTTTGGGCACTCAGGACCCTCTTGTGCACGACAGGTCGCAGGACAAAAAGGTGTGAGGCCCCATCGGGACTGAGACGTCGACGTGGCGGAGGTAATTGACTTAGTGCGATTAGTTGGTTTCAGTAATCATTTTACGAGGTCTTTGTTTTGCTCTGTCCTGGCGTACCCTGGCAGTCTTTAAGCATTCAAATGCCTCCGAAAGACCCAGATCATTACGTCTTCCAATACATTTGTCATTAGAAGTTCCGACTTTGACTTCCTGTCATGGAAATGAGTAGTTAGCGTCATCCCATCTCTCGGGGAGGTGTCTAGCCTCGTGTTATAACCTTTTCTAATCTTCGAGCGACAGATAACGAGGATCGATGACTTGTGGTCACATTTTCACCCGTTCTGATCGCTAAACGGTCTCAGGAGCCTATCTAAGCCTTGATCTGTATATTCTCAATATGGAACGGTCTTCTCTGCACCTGGTTTTAATCTTTGTCTGATCTCTGGTACGAGATTTCCTCCCTTGACGAAATTCGCATGCATTGCGTTGACTTTCCCGGGACATCAAAGCTATCACTAGTTCGGATGGCATGTAAGGCCTATCGCCCGTAGTAAATTGGTGGCTTTTTGGACTACTTAACCTTTGGAGAGTCTCCGTTTGTGCATCACTCACCTGCCGATCCAGGCGACCAATGATGACAAATCGGACGCTGTAGCAAATGTACCCACGGTAATGAACCTGGCTTCTCAAAAGCCGTCGTTTTGCTCTCCCCATCGATTGTACTTGAAAGGAAGGCTGTGCGTCATTTCAATTCCCACTGTGATAGGATCATTTTACAAAAACAGGTCCGTATGAGATCGGCAACTCGTCATTTGCCAAGGTTACACTGAGTTGGGTCATGGTACCCGGGGAAAACGTGGTTATTCAAAAAAATAATGTGGCGGCAAGGATTCTTTTGTGGTGCTTATTTTTACGCTCAGCCTGAGTATGTGTGTGCCGTGAACCTCAAGGCATGCCCATCTGATGGTGTCATCTGGCGTTCGATTATCAACTTTCCATACTTTCGTCCAGCACACGCATGGTTATCCTTAAAAATGGAGCATTTGATTGGACAGAAATTGAGCCCTTGTGAGGATACTTTTAATGTCGGTACATAATCCTGAGTGACCCTTGCATCCTTTTTCAATAAGAAGGCACTCCTTCAGACACCTTGGTAGCTTAATCCGACTCTGACCTGTCCGCCTTGTTAACTCCATGCATGTGATTCCCATTTGGCCAATAGATGATTGAGTATGAGTTGAATCTGCTACCCATCCAATGTCTCACCCAATGTGGAAGAGTCTCCGTCAGCCCTTTGGAGTTTCCATCTAGATTCTTGGGGGTTTCGATGGAGAAATTCTACGCGGGGAAATTTCATTCAGACCGCGTCGGAAGTGTACGCAGTGGTATGTTTGATATTGGTCAATCATTAGGAGCCCCGCGTGTACGTCAGAGGATAGAATATTCAACCGTGTGACACGATAATGGGAGCTTAATTTTTTCCCGAGGTAGGGTCAGTCGACTTTTCAATCAACTCTCATTAGCGAAATTAAAAAACAAAAATGTCCACCAAACGACGCGCAGAGGAGAATGAAGGGGATGCTTTGGAAAACTTGGAGCTTAGCGACGACCAGATGACTTCGCTGGCTGAGCTTACAAAAGGTCCGATCAATTAACGTTATCTCTTAAACTATGGATGAATGTATTAACGCGTTGTTTGGATCATTTTTAGCTCAAGAACGATTGGAGTTACTCTTAGGTGAGCGCTTCTATAGGGTCCCCCTGATATTGTAAAGCTAATATTCATCCAATGAACCTCAATAGATATTGAAGCGACCAGGAAGATGACTCCACTGTATGAAAAGAGACGGCCGATACTCGCTAAAATCCCCAAATTCTGGCTTGCTGCTTTCAGCCAGCATCCTGAGCTACTTGGATACATACAACTCAAGGAAGACCGGGAGGCGCTGAATCACCTAACGGATATACATGTTATCAGAGATCCAAAGGAAATGAGGGCCTTTACGGTTGAACTGGTGGGCTGAGATTCTGACGTAGCAATGACACCCGCTGAACCCTATTTTGTTGCAGTACTTTGACCCAAATCCATTCTTTACGGACTCCGTTCTCCGAAAGGAATACAAATACATACCTCCACCGGATGCGGCTTCCGAAACGCCGGATGCAGACGGAATCACGCAGGCAATGCTTGACTTTGATTGGGATCGTGATGTTATACCTCAGGTAGTGTAACTTTGATTGCTATCTACCTGCATGTTTGCTAAACTATCAATCTTAATTACATAGACAACCACGATTAACTGGAAACCTGGTCAAAGTCTGACCGCCAAGTACCCTCGAAAACCGATTGAAGAGAACAACGACGACGAGGATGCTATGGACATCGCCGTAGAGGAATCTGCCGGAAGCTTCTTCAACCTCTTCGAGACAGCCGAGGATCCATACGGTGTATGTACTCAAGTTTGCTATCTTGACCACTTTTTCACATTTTCTTGATTTGAAATAGATTGGTCCTTCCATTGCTGATGAACTATTTCCGTCCGCAATTGATTATTTCTTCGGCAAAGTTCCCGTAAGTGATCCCCATTTTTTTCATACGGAACTTTGGGGTTTCTTACATCTACGAATCATCAACAGGACGGTGGATGGGAGGATGAAGACTCCGAAGAAGACTCCGAGGATGACGACGATGACGCGGAAGAGATCGATCTCGAAAGACCAAGGAAAAAGAAGGGGCGGATGTGATACCCTCCACCCATCGTCCGTTACTAGAATGATCTGCGTGAATTAGTTCTGACTGTTTCCAATAATCTCCACCCCAATTTTTAGTTGTAACGTTTCACTATAGCTAGGTTTGGAACATGCACGTGAAAATTTGTCCTGAAATGGAATTGTGGCTGGCTGGCTTTGTGAATGGAAGCAATTAAAACAAATTTGAACGCCTTCAAGGGAAACTCTCTACTCTATATGAACCGCCTTCTGATCATTGGATTTCTGATCATAAATTTTCTTCCTTATGCTCGCTCCCCCCTCGTCTTCCTATCATGCGTGTTGGTGCTTTGTCCAGAGAACTTTATATCGCAGGTGAGTAAGACGTGTCTCTCAATGCAGGGCTATGCATGCTAATTGATATCATCAAGGAATACCATCAGAAGCCCGTATCGACGACATAAAGAAGGTGAGCCCGGATACCGCCTGTTCCCTGCTTTATAGAGCAGATCGCGGGCTTATTCTGTTTTCGTCCAGTTCCTTGAAGTATACGGACCCGTAAGCAGCATACGCCTCAAACCTGGTGCGTATAACTTGGTTTGGAATTCTACTCTATGATTACATGTCTGTGTGCACAGGATTCGCCTTTGCGCATTTCGAGAAAAATAAGGTACATTTCAGTCTGGGTGATTCTCATTTGATGATACTGAACTGAGATGTCCATTTGAATAGGATGCTGCTGATTTTATGGCCGATTTTCATGGACGAGAAGTGCTTGGAGCTACACTTGTAGTTCAGTATGCGTTACCGAACACAGAAAAGAATCAATACCAGTTAGTATGACATATTTTTCATCACAGGCGGTACTTTCTAACCTTTTTCTATCCAAGGTCATCTCCTTCGTTGTATTTCACTCGCTCTCCGGATCATCGAGTTATCGTGACTGGGTTATCCAAGTTGGTTGGATGGCAGGTGAGCCGGCGGAGTTTTTGATCATGATACAAGTCTCCGGTTAGCTCACATCATGCAGGATTTGAAAGATTTTGGTCGGAAAGCCGGAAGAATTGCATATGCTGATATCGACACACAAGATTCCAGTAAGGGGTAAGTACAATTCTTCATTTGGTACGCATAAAGCTTAATGGTCTTTTTAATCAGGATTATCGAATTTACGTCCAAAGAGGATGCAGCAATGGCAGCGAAGGAGTTGAATGGTAAAGAGCTTAGGGGTTCCAAAGTGAATGTTACGTGTGAAGCAGTGAGTGGTTACGGTGGCTGACATTCGCGCTTGCAGC
>WSUA01000097.1:31008-46335 GCA_019633455.1 Tulasnella sp. 419
CGAACTCCTCCGGCATCCCGCTCAACTCGACCTCCATTACCTTCTCAGAACGACATGTTTCAATCTGTCGTGGCCATTCGCGATCAAGATCGGGACGTCAAACCTCTTGTACATCACAAAAGAACGGATCGTGAGGTGGCTGGGTTTATCAAGAAGCCAAACTATGATTCGAGTAGGGGTGTATTTTATATACATGATCGAGGGAGCTCGAAGGTTCGGGAGGAAGTTACTAAACGGAGACGGGAAAAATCGCCCTCTACGGATAGGTCCAAGGATGCTTCTGATAGTCATAGGCGGAGTAGTGGAGCTTCTTCTGGTACGCGCTCGAGGGAATCTCCCGTCACCAACCGTACTTCGTCTTCAGCAGAAGGTTCATCGCTCAGGAAGAGATCTCGCGAGGAGTCGGAAGCGAAGGAGAAAGTCAAGGACAAGGAGGAGAGAAAGAAGGAGAAAAGAGTCAGATTTTCTCTTGATTCTATGGACGGTAGAAGAAAAGAAAGGTCAAAGAGCCGCGAATTGGAAGAGGGTGAAGTGGCAGCGGAGGGAAGGAGTGAAAGGCGGAGACGAAATTCCGTGACTGAAAGTAGAGCTTTGTAAAGTTTCTCCGTTTCTTCTTGTAGCACCTTTATCGTACTTTTATTAATTATTATCGATGCCTTTTCCGCCATAACGATGTCTTAGTGAAGTGAAACACGTGACATCGGAGCGGGGATGTAACGTTCCTGAACTGTACAGTGGCTGAATTCCAATCTCATCCGTGGACCAAAGGATACTGGTCAGAGGTCATCGTCCTCACTCCCTAATCCTCAAAAAGTACTCGATACAATGAGGTCAGTCAATTTTTGGTCCTAGTTCGACTGCAATATAGATTGACATTCTCTCGTCTAGTCACCGAAAGGTAACAATTGATCACCAAAGACAAGGAAATTTCGACTGATTATTTTTTAATAGTACGAAGCTCCTCGACATGGTTCCCTTGGGTTCTTGCCCCGAAAGAGGTCAGCAAGACATCGTGGAAAAGTCAAGTCGTTCCCCAAGGTGTGTAAGATTGTGCAGTTCCAATAGGCAAATTGCTCCCTTACATCACATCTACTTTAGGATGATCCCAAGAAACCAGTGCATTTGACTGCTTTGATGGGATACAAGGCCGGTATGACACATATTGTTCGTGATCTTGATCGTCCCGGTTCAAGTAAGTGATCTTGGGCTGCACATCCTTCCGCTTCTAAGCGTCCCTTACCCTACATATAACAGAGATGCACAAGAGGGAAGTCGTCGAAGCGGTTACCATTATCGAAACACCACCATTAGTTGTCGTCGGTGTAGTTGGATACGTCGAGACTCCTCGTGGTCTTCGTACTCTTACTACCATTTGGGCCAATCATTTGGGAGAAGAAGTTAAACGACGATTCTACAAGAACTGGTACCGATCGAAGAAGAAGGCGTTCACACGATATGCCAAGAAGCATGCTGAAGATAACGGAAAGTCGTTGACTCGTGAATTGGAGAGGATTCGTAAATACTGCACCGTTGTGCGAGTATTGGCTCATACTCAGATCCGACAGACTGGATTGAAGCAGAAGAAAGCTCACTTGATGGAAATTCAAGTTAACGGTGGAAGTGTCTCGGAGAAGGTTGATTATGCGTATGGATTGTTTGAAAAGACTGTGGAGGTTAAGGATGTGTTTGAGCAAGATGAGTGTGTGGATGTTATTGCTGTGACGAAGGGACATGGGTTTGAGGGTGTTACGCACCGATGGGGTACGAAGAGGTTGCCGAGAAAGACACACAAGGGATTGAGGAAGGTTGCCTGTATTGGAGCATGGCATCCTTCCAAGGTCATGTTCTCTGTCGGTCGCGCGGGTCAAAGTGAGTTGGGGTGGCTGGGCCAATCCACCATCTGACTCACATTTTTTTTACACAGACGGATACCATCATCGTACAGAGTTGAACAAGAAGGTCTATCGTATAGGAAGCGGTGGCGATCCATCCAACGCTGCTACTGAAGCTGATGTAACCAAGAAGCAGATCACACCAATGGGAGGATTCCCTCACTATGGCATCGTCAAGAACGACTTCTTAATGCTCAAGGGATCTATCCCTGGTACAAAGAAGCGAGTAGTCACCATCCGCAAGTCCCTCACGGTCCACACAAGCAGAAAGGATCTAGAGAAGATCGACCTCAAGTTTATCGATACTGCATCCAAATTCGGACACGGTGCATTCCAGACATTTGATGAGAAGGCAGCATTCTTGGGATCGCTCAAGGATAGGAATTAGTTTACAGTTGTATTTTTGTATTTTGATATCATCTTCTTGTTTCCTTTCCATATGTGTGATTAAACGTGACCAGACGCGTGAGCCAAAAAAGAGTTGTTGTGATTTTACGGAGATAAAGCAGCAAGTCCGATTAGTGGAATAACAAAAGATGTTTTAGTTGTTGTCTCTTTACCCTTTGATTCACATTCTATCTCATGTCGTCGACAGAGATTGTTCCAGATTCGACGACTCATGAATCTATCAGAAGACAAGCGATGATGGACACTTCTCCCTTTCATTCTTCTCGTCCATCCTCTCCTTCTCCACCGACAATAACAACAACGAAACCTCAGTCCGCGTCTCAACAACCTTCTTTCATCAGACGATCGTCAAATGCAATTACTTATGGAAGAAGGAAACTCGCTGAAGAACCTCTTCCAACTCCTGACGCGTCAATTGTTATTGACACAAGCACTACTTCGACGCGTTTTGATCAGCAGGTGACACCACCGGACAGTGACAAGGACGATGACGAGTCAGACGATGAGGGCAACAGCAAGTTTGTCTTTAGTTTCAGGAAGGATTTGGAGATAATCGATAAGCAATATGATGAAGAGGAGGATACTCGGCAACCATCGGCAGCAGTTCAAGGTCAGTCAAATTCACAAAAACAACAACAAAATCTCATCCCGCCCGTTCTGACATCATCTCTCATTTCCTCGGTCATTCACAGAACACGCTCCACTCCAAAAATCATCTTCGCTCTCGACTTTACCCACAGAATCTGAGCCCTTTTCATCGCCACGTGCAACGTTGAAAACAAATCTATCAAAGCCCCGACGTTCCGTCACGACCCTTGAATCAGCCTCCGAAGCCGAATCTGATGATGATCAATCTCCCAAATCTCCTTCACCTGTCAAACAACGTTCAGTTCATCGTCCTATCAAGAGGCGCGCAATCGTAGATTCGGATTCAGAGAACGAGGGAAACTCATCACGAAAATCATCTCCCGCTCAGCGACAAACAACCCCTTCTCGACCATCATCCTCACGTCCAGCCCTTGAACAGCTGTTCGATGACGACTCTCCTCTTAAGCAAAAGTCGTCCCCACGCTCTTCTAGCGGAAATAATGCAGAGCAGGATCCAGTTTCCGATGCTTCTTCCTCATCTCGCTCAAAGTCCAGGGGCGCCAAGTCTCGCAACAAGGACAAAACCAAAGCTGGCAAAATCCGTCCTCCCACAAAGAAGGAATTGCGCGAGACTAGGAAGGAGCAGACGGCGTTGCTAGCAGGTAAGCGAGCGACAGGTACAATTATTCAAGAGCGATCCTGATGTTTCGTCTTTCTAGCTCAATGCATTGAAGTTCCTCGAGAAGAGGCGCCCCGTCTGTCTGTGGGATCCATTGTCGCAAAAATGTCAGACTGCACCCTTTACGTGTTTTATGGCTTCATGTTTCTGATTCTTAATACCTCCCTAGAGCAAGTCAATATGCATCCGGCAAGAAAGGCGGTCTCATTTCCTCCGATCCCATATCCTCATCACCCGGTCACTCATTCACCAACGCTCACGCTCCACTCAAACGTGAAGATTCATCAACCTTGTCCGAAATTGCAAATTCATCTCCCCTTCGTCCATCTGCAACTCTAACTCCGGGACTCACCAAATCCACTTCAACACGTCGATCTACTCCTGAAACCCGAACACCTTTATCTGATCCTCCCTCTGCTCCACCTGCGAAACAGCTTTCGTTATTCGGGATACACGACGATGACGACGAGGAGATGCCTTCTATAAACGAGATAACAAAGCATTCGACGGAATTGGAGAATAAGAAGAAGGCAGCGGAGATGAAGAAGTTGGTTTTGGCACGACAGAAAGCTGCAGAAGCTGCAAGACGTCATCATGAGGAAGACGATGATGATGATTTGGAGATTGAGAATGCAGGGGTTGAGGAGAGTCAGGAGTCCTTGGTGATTGTGGAAAAGGTGCCAGGTAAACTCAAGACCAGTCAGGCGCTAGCTCGACACGTTCTCGGCGATCAACTAGCTTCTGCTCAAAAGAAGAAGCGAACGATATCACTGGCCAAACCACCCCCAGGTTTCGACAAACGAAAATCGGAACAGTCGGGTACTACGGAGAGTCAACTTATTTATGCAGCGAGACATAACAGGTTTGGGTTGACTGATTCCAAGGATTTGAGTAAACCTAGGAAGAGTATCGGGAATGCTGCAAAGGGTGTTGTTCAGCAGGATCAAATTTTCAAGATGTTGAAGGAGAAAATAGACGTTCATTCGAAGCAGATTCGAAATGATAAGGAGCAGGAGTGGGTGGACCGAGGAGGGAAGTTGAAGAGTAAAGGTCAGGGGGAAGGTGATGAGGGGGCGCTGAATTGGATGAAGTTGTTGGAGAAGAAGCGGGAGAATGGAGAGGAGGATACCAAGATGGATGAGGATGAAGATCCAGAGGATGGTGATTATGCTCCGGATAATGAAGATGCCGATGAAGAGGAAGAGGAGTATCGAGGATCCGCGTCTCCTTCACCTGCTGCTCGACGACTTCCTGCGACTCAATCTGAAGACGAAGCTACTGATGATGCTGGTGTTGAGGATAAAGAGAATCTTCCACCTCCGTTGAGGAATAGGAGTAGAACGGATTCGGCGTCGTCTAAGGAGAATGAGATTGCTACAGACAAGGAGAATGTTCCCCCACCGTTACAGAGGGGATCTATCGTTCAAGGTGGAGGAGGATTGATGGATGAAGATGATTTGTTCAGTCCTCGGAAACGGATAGATCAGGAGGAAGAGGATAAAGAGAACGCACCACCTCCCCCCTCTCGGAAACTCACATTCGGTGGTGATGAGAACGATGACGATGATGAAGAAGATGGATGGGTGCCAGGTCGAGCACGAAAGAGGAGAGCTTTACGAAACGTTATCATGGATGACGACGATGAAGAAAGTGAATCTTCAAGACCACTCCCAGCCTTTGGTTCTCCCATCGCCAACGACGAGAATGCTCCTCCTCGTCCTCAGTCTTCACGAAAACTTCAGTTTGCAGTGCGTGAACTCAAGTTTGATATGGATTCGGATGAAGAAGAGTCGAATGCTGCTGCAAAGAATGGTGGGTTGTTTGGGAATGGAAAACCTTTGGGTAAAGCGTTGTTCCATTCCAGTCAGGAGTCTTTGAGTTTGGGTGATGGATTTGATTTCTTTGGAGATGGTGAAGGTGATGGTATGACGCAGTTGTTCAAGATGGAGGATACGGTAAGTCACGAGCTTTCTTCTCATATTGCAGAAGAACATGGTGACTGACATCCTCAATCATAACAGAAACGCAAGAGCTTTGATAATTTACGTGAAGATCCTTTCGGTACCATTGACCTCGAATCTCAGAAATTGTTACCCGCTATGGTCATCACTACTCAGGAACGCAAGATTGACGAGGCTATATTCCAAGAGGATCAGGAAGCCAGAGCGATGTTGGATCGTGAGGAGCTCTTAAAGGAGAAACGAGGAGCCAAGGCACCCAGATACATCACAGAAGATGGGTTCTTGACTCAGACCAAACCCTACAGTCAAGCTATCCCATTACCTGATTCTCCGGAGATATCGAAGCGTCGAGGAAGCGATGTAGTGTTGACACCTGCTACTGTTATCGAGTCCGGAATTGGTACTCAATTGGATTTGGAGGATGATGGTTTTGATGATTCGATGGAGGAACGGCCATTCAAGCGTCTTGTCCGTGGTGAACGTCCCGCTGACCGATCCCCTTCACCTCCTCGCCCACTCAATGCATTCCAAATAATGATGACCGGACCTCCAAAGAAACCCAAACAGCTCAAGGAGAAGTTGAAGTCTAATGGAAAGTCGGTGTTTGTTCAAGGTGAAGCTGAAGAGTCGGATGAAGAAGTGGTGTTTGGATTTGGTGGTGCTGGGTTGAAGGAAGATGAAGAAGAGGGGGAGGAAGATGATAAGCCTCTTGAAGGGCTCGTGGATGATAACCATTTGTCGCAAGATGCGCTGAATGCCGATGCCGTCATGGAGAAGGTTATGTAAGTGATTCCTGGCAACTTGCGTGTTATTTGGGAACTTATCCATTTGTTCTACGACAAGGGAACATGCCGCCCAGGACGACGCAGAACTTGAGAAGCTTCATCAAGCTGCCGCTGATGGTAAACTTCGAGGCAAGAAGCGTGACAGAGGGATTGGAATCGATGGGGATAGTGATTCTGACGATGAAGAAGCTGACGAGAGGAATCGTCGAAGGAGACATGCTATGATGAAGAAGCGGAAGATTAAAGCAGATGACTTGGAAGCACTTGGTAAGCCACTCCTTATTTCAGTTAAGCTAAAACATGTATTGACAATTTGATCTTGGATAGCTCGCAATTCTAAAACAGTTGCTTTCTACAATCATTATCAGCGAGCTATCACACTCGACGAAGACAACGAGTTTGGCCATGTACCAACCTCTGATGTCGAAGACAATCATGAACGTCGGGACCGTAGAAGCAGTGATGACGAGGATCAGGAAGATGGCTTCGATAATGATGGAGATGATGAAGATACTCAAGAGAAGCCGAAGAAAACTATTTCCACTTATGAAGTTGAGCGACTAGCGGTGGAGGCTATGGCGAAGGGAGTGGTAAGCGCCGGTGCATACGACCGTTTCTATACAATACTAATGAGTCTTTGGCAGACGCCATTCGATCCTGATAATGTGAACTGGGTCGATTCTGGCAATGAGGACTTGGATGATTACATGGATATCAAAGAGGTTACGATCTCGAAGCAGTCATTGAGCAAGGTCTTTGGCCAGCAGGAAGTAGACCAGGAGATGAAGAGAGTGAGTGTCCTTGAGTTCAATCATCAAATCTCTGAGGAGCTAACGAATCGCGTCCTTAGGAACAATTCCGATTTGAGCGAATTCGTGGAGCCAAGTTGACTTCGGATATTCGAAAGCAGGAGGACAAGTCATCGTCAACTGCGAAAGCAGCGGCTGCTGTTACTGGACACAAAACGAAAGCCAAGTCTTCTGCGTCTTCAGTATCAGCTAGTCAAACCTCGTCTTCCTCCAAGGCCTCCGGAAAATTGCGTAAATCTCTCAAAAAGGCTCCAACTATCTTGGGTGGTATCTCCAGGAAGCAAAGCGGATTCGAGTCCTAGATGTTACCCCAAGGAGCAAGAGGGCGAAAGTAACCTTTCGCTGTATCGATACCTGGGACCGGTTATTATGGTTCATGCTTATGGTTTTTCCCTTTTTCCGTTTTCGGTTTGTTATTATGGAGGTTGAGATGGATAACGGCAAGCTACGTAAAAATTGTGTATTCTCCGCTATTTTGTTTTTCGTTCTTGAATCTACAGATATTGTAATAGTCACGTACAAATATGCTACTGATCTAACCATGCTGCTTCTTGTTGGTTTTGGGATGATGTACTTTGTCCAGAGACAAACAGTTCGTTCGACGAGATGGTATCAACCAACAGCCGCCAAATCGAATTACCCATCTTTACGAGAAATGGCGCAACCACGGAATCATACTCTCCAGGACATGATCACTCATAATATTGGCGGTGACATATATTTCCGTCCCTTCAACATCACCGAGGCTTCGAAGCAAGCCGTTGCGGCTAGATCGCCCAATTCACCTGCATTGGTCGAAGTCAACCTATCCAAGGAACTAGGTCTCCATGATAACACATCCATTCGTCATGTCACCCTACCTCCTGGGACAAGATTATCTCGTGAGCAGTCGAGTCCTCATCTCTAGATCGGTAATCATTTTAATCTAACCCCGAGCGTTTTCGTGATTTTTCATACAGCGCCGCTTGCCTATTCATCAATAGATGTCCTGGTCACATGTATCTCCGGTTGTGGTTTGCTTTGGCAGAACGGATGGACATATCCGTTCCTCGTTGATGACTCTGCCGGATGGAAAGCTGGTACAGGCACTTGTCACACAATCATCAATGAGGGTGGCCCGGATACCGAAGATCTTGTCTTACTTATTGCCCAAGAAGTATCAGAAAACAATCTTATTCACTACGCCTTCGAAAATGACCGAACTGCAGACGCGCAAGAAAGCGAGCTGTGGCAGGATCCGCCTGTACAAAATGAAATGGGGCCCCACCCCGGCGTCCCAAGGGTCTCGTTTGACGGAACTCTCCTAGAAGACATTCCTGATGTCTTTGAAGGACCCAGGCCTTCCAATGTCACCAACGGGCCTTTGCAAACAGGTGAAGTTGGGGAAGGTGGCATGATGTTTGCTCTGGCCACAAGTCTATCACAAGAAACAGGTCTGAGTGGTAGAATAGGGATTAACCTTGAGATTGCACCGCCTGGTACCAGATCATCTGGTAAGTTAGGCCAGCTAACTTTAGAAAACGAATCGATTTTAAACGTACAGCTTATCTTTGCGTAGATCCTCATGCCCATAGGTGAGTAGACTCATAACACATACATGGCATTAAACACTGAGATAGCACATTCTCACAGCGACGAAGATGAGTTGATCTATGTTCTCAAAGGTCGGGGCATCGTCTGGATGAATGGGTACGTTTATCCAGTATCACAGGGAGATGCGATTGGTTTCCCGTCAGGTACAGGGATCGCTCATGTGTTCATAAACGACTCCAACTCGCAAAATGAAGAGGAGGGCGAAGATTGGGAGCTGTGGATATTTGGAGAAAACAAAAGACGACATGGTGATAAGCTATATTACCCCCTCAATCCGGAGAAAAGACCCAAGTTAGCAGCCTTAAACCAATGGTGGGACGGTAAGTTTTTGTGATGTACGTAACCACTGTCCGATTAGTAAAGTTTCATCATGCACTACTTTATAGATTGCCCGCCCCAGGAATTAGGTGAGCTTGCATGATTGCAGTGAAGCGGCCCCAGTGCCTAATTGGTTTGTTTTCAGGATCGCATCTCGGCATGCCTTCCAGACCTCGGAGCGATGATTGAATTAACCAATTTGTCATATTGATAAGAAGTGTTCTTTACATCTGAAATACCTAGCGCCACATAGCGGTAAGCCTTGTTACCGCCCACCTGTTAATATCTACCACACGAGTGACATAACCTGTGCTTTGCGTGGCGAAAGGTCACTTGATCCGTCGAAGCCACTGCCATCGAGGCTCTTTGACTTTGCTATTGACACCGAGATATACCTAATTTGGCCGTTGACTGATCCGTGAATTAACTCGAGCACTCGAAGTCAAACTTTGTTGAGATATATATATATAGGCACTTTCTTGGAAGTGCTTGTAGTATCTTTAGGTCACTGATGTCTTCCAATGACATCTGGAGCACGTCCGATGATGATCTCGGTAGTGATCCTCTTTACCACAAGATTCTATCCAACGAAGAACTAGAGGTACTGCGGCAAAAAGCATCAGCAGCGGAATCCCCTTCTTCAGGAGTTGCTTTGCCGCAAAACCCACTTTTTGTGGCAAGAAGTCCACCACCATCGCCTCCTTTGCTGCCATTTTTAGCTCATGAAAGAGCGACCGACCCGGAGGACGCAATTACACATGTCGCCACGACCAATGAGGATAACACCATGCTTGAGGATGACGGTTATTTGGCCACAGGGAGTGACTATGACGCCGACCATTCTAGCAGCGCTAATTCAGAAGATTCTGGATTCAAGCGGGGTTCTGGACCCGGTAACCCTCCGTTTGCCGAGATGCGTGGAACACCAGGGTCTTATACTACGGCGTCGACTCTGGTTCGGGATGCTCGCTCGGTGTTTTCTTTCCACTCATCAGGTGAGGCTATTTCGGGCAGCAGCGTTCTAGTATCGCCGACAAGTTCATACGTCATTCAGTTGATCTTCATCTAGTGAGTCCGTCATTCTAACCACTCGCGGTTACTTTAAGAAACCCGGAGTGTCTCAGTTCAAGGACTCTCATGGTCGTACTTTCAATGCTCTCAACAAAGCATATCACTTACCCGGCGTGGGTTCTGGCTCCCTTTACTGTCACCATCGAATCTTGTTGATAATTTCAATCCAGGATAATGAGGAACACGAGCGACTCGATATACAGCACAAGATAATGACCTACTGTGTGGGAGGGCTATATCCGGCTCAAGATATAGTGGACAACTTACTACGGCCAAATCAAGGTCATACACCTGTCGTTCTTGACGTAGGGACAGGTATGTCGATGAAATTATTAACGGAGACACGTGGTTGATTCTTCGACCATATCTGATGTGACGAGGCTCTGGTACATGGTACGAGAAATATTATAGTTGTTACAAGGTAGAAACTCTAACCATTATGTAGGGCCATTGAGATGGCCAACAAATTTCCTCACATTGAGGTCGTGGGATTAGATCTCGTGCCACCAAAGCTTTTTGAGTGAGTTATTTACATAGAAGATCTCGATTCAATCCTTCTGTGCTAATTTGATTAGTCGTACGGTTCCCGAGAACTGCAGGTTGTGAATATCCCATCGATACAAGGTTTATCTTAATCGCTCTGTTTTCAGGTTCGAAGTCGACGATGCAAACCTCCCTCTTGTACCTCATTATGAAAGCACTTTCGACTTCGTGCATATCCGAGCTGCAGATGCAGGGGTATGTACATCTGCTATAGTTTGGTTCACTTAACTGATGTTGATATTAGATTCATGATTTCGAATCGTTTTTGTATTCAATCGCCCAGATACTGAAGCCTGGAGGTAAACCAACATTCTCTTCGTGAAACTTGATTGATACTCAGTCTCTTCACGCAGGCTTGCTGATGATGAGTAGTGGAAGTCCGCAATTCTACGATGAACACCGTGGACCTCATCGTATAGTCGTTGAGGGTGAGGAAGGGTAAGCAAGCCATACGGTTCAACTTGCAGCATCTCACGCATGATCCGTACAGGTTTTGCTGGTTGCAGAAATTTGTTAGTAAATGCATGAGGTATTGTAAACAGGTTGCTGATTATTGATCACCTTTACGATGTAGTACTCCGCAACTTACGGTGCTTATAAGTCAGTGGATTTCCTTGGCGCACGCATCGGCTACTCAATTTATCCACAAATAGGAATTCAAGAGCAAGAAACGTCGGTCTATCGGCTAAGCTCTGGCATCGGTGGGCAGAGGCTAATCCTAATTACGAAGATGTAGTTAGCTGGCAGATGAAAGTTCCTTGCGGAAACTGGCTTCCACGTATGTCCAGCTGTTGGCTTCAGAATTCTCTGGACTGACCAATCCCCGCCAGCTGGATCTTCACCAGACCATCAATATGCTGCCGAGCTCAACAGATTCAATGTTATGAATTCTCTCAGATCTTTCTGCCCTTTACTCATATCGGATGGTTATAAGCCCGAGGTAGTTGAGAAATGGAGAGCGGTGAGTTTGCCAGGTCTGCTGGAAGCACAATGATTGACCTCGGTATTATCAGGCGGCGACGAAGGAATTGATGGACTTGAAAATTCACTCTTACGGAAACTGGACATGGACCTGGTGCCGCCGAAGTCATTGTGCATGGATCCCTCAGGCTTAAGCGATGACCTGCTATCCAATGGATTACCATGCACTAAACCTCACACCAGTCTGGCTGGCGTATATTTCATGGAACTACCTCATGGAACTCTCTTGCCTGCGTTTTGATACTGTTGATCTATTGTAGTTGGTTACATGTATGAGGCCTCTTGTATCCGAATAACCTTCAATGAGCCAAGTCCTGAGGTATGGGTGACCATTGATCAGCCGTTCGGCGGCACCACATCCAAGACCAGACTGCTGTAGTATGGACTTTAAGTTCATATAACTCCTTGCTGGTTTGCTGAAAGAGATATTGTGTGCTATTGTAAGATGTCCACAAAGTACTACAAAGAATGAATGTAGGAAACCCACTTCTCTCCAATGATCAATTAACGCTTCTGAATATCCCCTGTGTTTGAACATAGGTCGAAGGGACTTGAACATGTTAATGAAGTTATAGCGGGTGAGCTCCGCGGCGTATTGGTGTTCGGCCGGTGAATTGGCTGTAAGGTATTTGTCAACCTTTGGACTCGCTATATGAACATCATTTTACCTGGAAGCCAATTTCCGATGGGCAGTAACATTTGCTGACAAAAAAAATGGGCGTAGTTGGGGTTCTGTTCGACACTGCTCTGCCAAAGAAGAGGTGGCCAGTCGGATCCTCGGCGGTGACTAACAAGTAGTCAGACGGGACTATACAGCAAATTCCCTTCAGCACGCACCATGAAGCTTCATGGAGTATGGAAAACTATGCAACCGTTAGCTATATTAAGAAAATTATTGACTTTCAAGTACCATTTTTTGCATCCAGCGGAAACTAGGCAACGCTCCAGTTCATTAGGTCATGGTAGCGTAGACATTTGTTTACCCTCACCCAGTTTCACCTTCAGTTATCACTCGACAAGGCTCCAAGTTCTCGACCAAGCACTGCGAATTCCCAGTGCCCACTAACAACAATGCGCCTGGTCTCATAATTTGGGCTATATTGTAGGTGAAGGATCTCCAATCGTGTATCTGAGCAGGGCAAATACTGATTTGTTAGTGTTAGAAGTGAAAGCAGAGGATCACATACTCCAGCTTCAACTGCTCGACAATTAACCAGATCGAATGTGTCTTGAAATTGCTGAATAGGTAGGTTATAGTCTTTATAAGGTATATGCACATCAGTGATACACCCACCGTGAGCGGGAAATTTACGTCTTGAATTGCGAAGCTGTGATCTGGTGAAACTTGGATTTGACAGAATCAGGTTCAATTGACGTACCTGCAGTTGCTAGGGATTTCTCGACTGTAGCAGTCTTGTTGTTAGCCGATTTTCCGCTTGCTATATATGTCACGTACTGCCCGATTTTGGGGGGTACAAGATCTAAACCCAAGACTTTGCAATGAGGGAACTTGATAGCCATATCAATGGCCCTGCAAGAGACAGGTAAATGATTTGCTTTTAAAAACCAAAAATAATCTTACCATGCACCCGAGCCTAGATACATGAGACGAAAGATAATCACCAAGATTTCTAAGACATCGGACAACGCCTACCGGTCCCAACATCCAGGATCATTGGAGTGTACCCATCTCTACGTTTCAAGATCCCCTCGACTATGTTTTCAGCTGGGTAGAGGTTTCCGAGTAAAAGACATATAATCCTGTTCTGGATATTCAGGCGTTCGTGCTCTTCCATGTCCTGAAATGCACAACATTTCAATATGCACAGTAAATACCCCAAGAAATTGTTCCCACAGCCGGAAGATGATAAATAGCATTTGAGGTGTTGAATTCTCTGCCGTGGAAGTCCCGGAACTGTTATAATCCAGATTTAGCTGTTTCTATAGAGGATCAAACGAGAACACACCAACTGGTTCTCCACTGAATCATAAGACAGGTATTGAAAGCAGCTCTATACAGTAAATCTCTATTTACTCACTGTCACTGTCAGAGTGGATAGGTTCGGCATGATCGCTTCTAGCTCCATTTAGTCCCTTTGATGCAGTGTCGTCAGTACCACCTCCAATAGGAGCAATGTTCGCTCGCTTTGTCGGAGCATGCTCATGAGCTAGGTGGATGATGCATATTTCATAAGTCCTGAGCCACGGGCAAAGCGGATAAACTATATACCTTCTAATTTAGCTGGCTCCTCATAGAACGCACGTGGTAGCTCCAAGAGCTGCGGGAGAGGTGGAGGTCCATAGATGCCCCTTGTAAGTAAAAAGGGATTCTCGTTGACTCCATGGTTCAGCCAGCTTGAGGCAGATGTGTTTGGAGAAAGCGAATGCTGATCATGACCAGCTTGGGGAGTCTCGGAAGACATGCTTATGCGAATCGTCACGAACGTCAGAAATACCAATGCTTTCAAGTTTTCTGTGAAGAGAAAGTAGGAAGGGAAGTGTCAGGCGATGCAGTTTGGAGGGATGCCGAAAAAAATGCAATATCCGAGGTCGCTCTTATAATTGTTCCGTGGTAACACTGATATTAATTTGAGGTTTCGGGCTATTAGCTAAGGAGTTGAGAATTTACGGGAGATATCATCCCTTGTTCCGACGCCCACCGGTCCGCATGCTTTCATAAGTAATTGAAGGAAACGATCGAATGGGATTAATGCCGCAGCTTGATGGGAACCAAGTGGCGTACAGTGGTGCAAAGTTTTGTGCAGTGATTCTTCCAGGACACATCTCCTGAATCTGCAGTCAAGTACACTACTAACAGAGGGTTGAGTTGAGCTTTGCTCACCAAGACCTTGATTTTTATATCGTCAACTAAACTGCACGGAGGATGGAAAGCGCCCCCAAATGCCGAAATTCACCCTGTGATGCAATGATATAAAACGTACTCCATCAATCCATTCATTGCTTTTCTCACTCGCTTCGCCCTCAACGCTAGTGTGAGAGCTGATTAGGGTGTCGCCGAGGTACAGCGATGATTTGTCTATTAAAAATTCTTTTAATCGGCCCTTATTTGAGGTATTAATCTTGTCGACCCACCAACCTATGATTGTGACTATGATCCTGAACGCGACTCTAATCCATGTGTTGACCAAAGTCCTATGCAGTGACTTGTAGAGCCATTGAAGTTACTGACCTAGGTTTGCGCAGTTTAATTCCCAATCGCATCGCTTACGATATGATCACTTGTCACGGCTTTTCAGGTTCGCGGGCTCTGTATATTATCTGTCTTCGGATGCTGTAAGGACGAGAATTCGACGACAGATAAATCCGCGAGATTTGTCCGTATTTGTCAAGGAAGCACGTGAGCTGTTTCTACTAAACATTGAACCGAATCCACAGAGGTTGTTTGGTACTTGGTTTGGTAGGCCCAAGCAACATGTAGTCCACTTTCAAACACTATCAAACCACCTATGTTCTATCATCAGTTATGCCACGGCACGGTCCCCAGCCTCCTCCAAACGCACCTCAGCATGACAAAATCCGTGGAATTATCTGTTTCCCGAGAATTCGGCTCCATTACTTCTACAAGTGTCCGTATCGTCATCGATATTTGTAGGTAGGAAAGCCGAAATAAGAGAGTTAAAATAAGAGAGAACGGAGATGGACTTCATAGGTACGCGGAAAGTCCGTTCGCTACGCGTA
>WSUA01000098.1:0-46331 GCA_019633455.1 Tulasnella sp. 419
TTACATTGTGAATGAATGGGATGTAAGAATGCAAAAACTGCCCCGGAACAAAATGAAATAAGATAACAGCCGCCGGCCAATTGAATGTGGGACAGAATGGTGTGAAAGTATCGAAAGCAAAGTGACAGCAGTACATGCGAGTAAAGGACGTGAAGGAAGAAAAAAAGAACAAGATAGAGTAAAAAAATGTCACCGCAATGGCATACGACGAGAGCCCCTGCTATCTCCATCATTGCTAGTACAGCTCCAGAAGCATTTATCTTCAAGATAAAGCTTCGCTCTTGCTGCTTTTGTAGTTATATTGACACTGCCTTGTCGCGGTGAGATAGGTTTTCCAGGAGAACGCCATTGTACATGCCCCATCAAGCTTTCAGAATTCTGTTCATCCACCTCGATTTCACGCATTCGACCAAGGCCTGCAGAGACAATCTATTAGTTGGTGTGAAATGAACATTGTCCATGATATCTTACCTTCGGGATCCATGGCATTCTGGTCGGACATGAGCTCCGCTGGCAGGTCAGAGTACAGCCTGAAGGTGCCTTCGTACTTCGGATCCATGCTGACTACTGCAGGCGCAGACTCTGTCGATACATCCACTTCAACCTTGGATGGCTCTGAATCGTCTTGATGAGAGATGTCCACTGCTACCGGCGCATTGGCGGAAGTAGCCTGAATGTAGAAATCAGGCAATGTTTGATTTTTTATCAGCGTTCCTGGTGCAGCGGCAAGAGTGATGACAGTCCGGACAATACTATATTGGGTTATTAGTATCACGGCCGTGCGCCTAAAAGGATTTATCGGGACGTACGCATTCTCAGTCGACATCTGTAAAATGACTGGTTGCTGTTGGCTTGACTCTCTCACGAGTGTGACATTGACATCGATCGCACTGCCGTACCATACCAAATTAGTGCATGATTCCCGCGCGACGTCACAACAAAGCACGCGGAAAATCTCAACTCACGCTTCGCTTGTTCGAAGTATCAGAGACTCCGACGTGGTGAACTTCCCGTATATCACAGAGAACGAGGTGGTAGCTATTATTCCACGTATGTGTCAGAGTCACCTCACGCCATGCTCCGTAGTAGTTTGTAGGCTCACCTTTTACTCGTCGGCTGTTCACGTTGGAACCTCGGACATAGATAGGACTGAAGCTTCCTTGTAATTGCAATAGTCCGAAAACGGTTTTCATGAATCTGTTGTTCTGTCCGATGTTTTGGGTAAACGAGGGTAACTCGGTGACGAGCTCATCGATCGTGCCGTTACCGGGTACATGCAGGATGATGTCGAATACTGGGGGTTCTTGGACGGACTCTGTCGACTAGCGATAAGCGGTTGATTAGTTGATGCACTGATGGAAGCAACCGGCGCAGGCAGTAAGAACTCACGTATATTCCGAGTCCAACCCGGTCGCCGCTCCGCATAAGACAAACGTTTGTGACGTTTTGCACCTCTACACGACGATATTTCATCTGTACTTCAACCATGGGTATTTTTGTGGAATCATCGCTGATTACTGTGAATGTGCCCGAGGTGTCACCAACGCCATCGGTGCGGACAAATAGTTTTGTAAGTGAAGTGAGAGAAGTGTTGGGAGAAAGATAATACGAGAGATGATCGACGAAATCGGGTTTAGGGCCACCCATAGGGCCGCCCATTGGATCCGGCTTTTTACCCGGCCCTTTTGGCTCAGGGTGATCCTGGGCGTGCTCGAACATGGGGTTGAAAGCCCATTGATTGCAAGTGTCGGCGTATCCATCGGTCTCCGGAGCACCTTCGGGACGAGTGAACGGCGGCAGATATTGTTTGATGACGCCGATACCAGGTCGAGGCGGTGGTCTTCGAGGACGACTCAAACGGCCCGTCTGCAAAAAGGGCGCTGATGAGGGACAGGCAAAAGTGAAATTATGAGATAAATTCACTTACCCATAGCAGCACAAGCAACACTGTAGTCACAGCAATATACAAACAAAGGACAACCACTAATGTAATCTTCAGTTTCTTTCGTATTCGTTTCTTTGGTTCCGGACTTGGTTCTGGGTCTGGTGGTAGTGGGAGATCATATGCCGGGGGTGGTAAAGAGGATGATGTCGACTGTCGATTGGTCGATCGAAATGTGGAGGGGAACGCCGCCTTGTCTACAGGATCCTGAAACGGATCCTGCGCCGAGTCCGAGCTCGGCTGTTTGACGATCACCATCGCCTTTGTGGCGAGTGAAGTGTGTAGAGGAGAGAAGGAAGGTCACTTGGCAGTTAGGAATCCAATGCTCAACATTTGTTATTGTTGAGAAAGGGTGTTCGACTCCCCAGTTTGGGCCTGGAAACACAAAACGACATGCTTTCTCATCCGCAGTATAGGGTATCCCGTAATCCGGGTACCTGCGGTACCGAGACGCAAGATCATCGTTATTGCCACCAGGATTCTCCATTACAATCAGCTACACATTCGTCAGATTATACACATTCCCACTTCTCTCCCTCCATCCTATTTCCTCCGATTCCGATGCGACATTTTGCTTATCGCAACGGTACTGCAACCCGGCCTCTTGCATGAAACGTTCCTTGTTCAAGCCTCGATGCCCCGGATTGTTACAAGGGTCTCCTCGTGCATGTCGTAGCCATTAACAGGAAGACGACTGCTGACATAGGAACTTGTATTACTACGCCCGAAAAGGACAGATGAACATGGTTCAATCCTTTGGATTACCGGAACATTCGCCTTGAAAACAACCGCATTAGCAACGAGGCATTGCCGTGGGGCGTTATTAGATCTCATCCCCTTGGATTTTCTGCCAACCTCGTCCTAGTGTTCTCCCAAGAGACCATCCCTCTGCTCCATTTGATGTTAAAGTCCACAAGCATCCAACATTTTCGCTGAAATGCGGGACCTGAGAACCAAGGTTCATCCGACTCTCAACACTAAATGTTTATTCGGTGTTACTTCCGATAGGTCAAGAGACTTCCCACTGGAATGTTTCCCTCATCATTCTCTTTCAGTTTCGGACTCCCTCAGTCCCGCCTTCGCACGTCATAATCACAAATGACAAAGCCACGCGTTTTTTGCCAGATGGCAGAATCTCGAACCAGTCATTGTGTGGAAAAGTTCGACACTTTGTTGTCTTGATCAATGAGATGCATTGTTCTTCTCAAGCCTATACCTTCCTTCGTCTACGGAGAACCCCGAAATCGATTCTATGGCTACTACCGTAGACACCATCTATATCAGCATTGGTCCATCGGCTATACGCGCTTCACTACATTGCAGCTTATTTTCATCGGCCGGCTTACTCGTTACAGTAACGGCGGCGATAAGTCTGTTCGGATATCTTTACCACCAATGGCCGATTCACTTCGCATATCATGGGGCCAAACATATGGTCACAGCTCGACTCCGATGCAATGGTTCCTGATCGAATCGAATTGCCATGCTTTCAATTGAGGAGGAATATAGGCTCTATCCAATCGGACGTGCCTATTCTTAGGTGTGTATTAGACTTGATCCTCCGTGTGATAGGAACCTACTGACAATTCATCCGTTAAACATCAAACCAGCAGCGCGGATTGCTTGAATCCACATACTATAATCCACGTACTCCTCAACTGGCAAGACGTGAGACCCCTGGTGGTCTTACGCGATCTCAGCTACCACAGAAGTATAGAATTCTGCACGACCGGTACTCGGCTTTATCAGCTTCGCGGTATATCCGACAGAAAATATCGAGGGGACTTCGGCATCAGGGGACTTGTTCACAATTGGGGATTCAGAACCTATGATTAATTTGGCTTGGGCTCACCACAGGTCTGTTACTTTTGGTGTATGACTTCAGAGATGCAGTGAAATAACACGTACGCTATCGTCATAGGACTCCACCATGGTCATTGCTCTCACTCAAGTGGGTTCGGCCTTGGGACCCTGACAAGAAATGACGCTCTGGCAATCGTGAGAAAAAAGTGAACCCCGAGCACGTGTGTAAATCGTTTTCACCCAAGTCTTCCTTCCACCCTACAACTCTTTTGTCAACGAGGCGATCACGATCTTATGCATGTGAGGCCCCTCTCCTATTTATGAATTGTGTATGGCACTGACTGACATGGGATGGTTTCTCAAAAACAGCTCGTCCTCCAACATGAGGAGGCAAAGATGGTTAAGGCTGCGCTCCAGGAGTTCTACCGATCTGTAGAAGGGATTGCACTAGCCATCGAGTTGCTTCACCGAGCGCTACGAACTACTCGTGTTCTCAAACGACAGAGGGATATGTTTCTTCGTAAACTTCGGGTCAAGCATATACACATATGGAATTGCTTCCTAAGGCATTGTCTCCCTTCCATAATGACGTATGCCACTGTACAAGAGCAACTTCTTGACAGCCTTTTCTTACCCTCGACACTAGACCCAAATCTAGTTCCCCCTGAGGCTTGGCCATTACTATACTCAGCGTGTTTAGACGCTTGCGACCAATGTCACACCGTTTTGGGATATAACCGGGAGTTGCAGTTAGCTTGGGAACGGTACTCCCCTTATATACAAAACATCGTAGTGACCAATGCCGATTTTCCGGAGCTCAGACTGTGTGGTTGGATCAGGAAACGAGAAGCATCCATCCAGACGGTCGACCACCTTACAAGACGCATTCGAGGGGGTACTGCAAAAGTATCCTACTCATTAATCAAACTTCGGGCGTATTTTATCGATCAAGCACACAATCTCCTAGATTACAAAGGGTTTGATATCAGGGTTCACTCCAATGCAGCACAAGTTGAGGCTTGGTACGGAGTTCGGACGACTGTTACGGAAGCCAAGGAAATTGTACGAAGGGAGAGGATCAGATTAATTTCGCTGGACACTTAGATAATGGACATTTTTCTTTGTATCTTTTCTGTATCTAATTGGACATTTCGTTGCTTTTTGTATATGTTACTCTTGTATGTAATACCCCTTATGTACCCTGATGTAGGGTGTTTTTTTCAACATGTCGGGCGTCTAATGATCAATTTGCTTCCGATGAAATTTGACTTTCGACTGAGCACCAATTTCATTCCTGAATCAATATGGGTGGTATCAAGAGGAAAGCACCCGAGGAAGATCATGAAAGCGATGAAGAACTATCAATAGCTCCATTGGATCACTCTGATGACTCGGACGTCGATATTTTTGACGCATTGGCGGGCCCTAGTAAGAAGCCTGGCTTAACACAGACTGCTTCAGATGGTGGAAGCGAAGAAGAGGAAGATGATATGGAATTTATACAGAAGCAAATGGAGAAGCAGAACATTCGAGGAGGCATGGACTTGCTCAAGAAGGTTGAAAAGGGCAAGCTCGCGAAGGGTGTTGCTGGAGGAGGCAGTTTTCAGAGCATGGGTAGGTTACCTGAAAACTTATTGGATATATACAAGAGATTCTAATTAATTACAGGTCTCCATCCATCTTTGCTAAGATCTCTACTACTGCGAGGTTACCGAACACCAACACCAATTCAACGTCTAACAATACCTTCTCTTCTTGCTTCCCCTCCTCGAGACCTCGTTGGAATGGCTCGAACTGGTTCCGGAAAGACGCTTGCATATATGATACCCTTGATTCAACGCTTAGGTGGACGACATGGAACTACGTTCGGTGCTCGAGCATTGATCCTGGTCCCAGCTCGCGAGCTCGCGTTACAAATCATGAAGGTGGGAAAAGAGCTAGCTCGCGGCTTCAACAATGATGGTGGAGAACATGCGGGAGATGCTGACGAAGATGAGGACGCAAATGCTCCGAAGGGTAAGGGAAACGCGATACGGTGGGGTCTGGTCGTCGGTGGAGAAAGCATGGATGAGCAATTTGAGATGATTGCTAGCAATCCAGATGTGTAAGTCATATAATGGCTTCCAAATAATCGGAAACCTTGCTCTAAGACTCGCTTCGCGTATAGGATAATAGCAACTCCTGGCCGTCTTCTCCATCTCATCGTAGAGATGAATTTGGACCTTCGTTCAGCGCAGTACGTCGTTTTTGACGAAGCTGACCGGTTATTCGAGATGGGTTTCGCAACTGCTCTACACGAGATATTACATCGTCTACCTACTACACGTCAAACCCTTCTCTTCTCGGCTACGTTACCAAAAAATTTGGTTGAGTTTGCCAAAGCCGGGTTACAAAACCCCAAGCTTGTACGCCTCGACGCGGAGAGCAAGATCAGCTCCGACTTGCGGATGGCTTTCTTCTCAGTCAAGCAAGCCGAAAAAGATGCGTGTCTTCTGACCCTTATCCGTGATACTATCAAGGTCCCTCTCGCGTCAAGACGGATAGAAAAGCCCCAAGATTCCGAAAAGAAGAAAAATTCAAAGCAGAAGACGTCGGCAATACAATTGGCACCTCATCAAACTCTGATATTCGCTGCTACCAAACATCATGTCGAGTACCTCAGTACCTTCCTCGAGGCGTCTGGTTACTCCGTGTCTCACATTTACGGATCTCTCGATCAAGCTGCTCGTACTCTACAGATGGATCGCTTTCGTCGCAACCAAACGGATATCCTGGTTGTGACAGATGTGGCTGCGAGAGGAATTGATATCCCTGTACTGGAGAACGTCGTGAACTATGACTTCCCCCAAGGTGCTCGGGTTTTCGTCCACAGAGTAGGACGAACGGCTCGGGCGGGGAGACAGGGTTGGGCTTGGTCCTTTGTGACCAATACCGACCTTCCATATCTCCTCGATCTTCAACTCTTCCTTGGCCGCGAGTTGAAAACAACGGTTAAGCTGAATGCGGGAGACGCAGCATTCACTGAATCATTGGTGATAGGCACCTTCCCCAGAGATAGGGTAGACGAGGACATCGAATATATCCGCGGCTTAGACGATATGCACAATTTCCTCCCGTCCTTGCGGGAGGTCATGGGAAAGGGCCATGGATTATATGAGCGCACAAAAGGAAAGGCGAGTCAGCCTAGCTATGCAAGAGCAAAGGAGATGATCAAAGATGGAAAATGGGGTCTTGCTGGAACTCCTGAAGAGGGTGGTTCAATCCATCCTATCATCGCCATCCGACTCCAGACAGGTAGTCAATCGGACCCTACAGCACCAGCGGTCACGGATATGGGAAAAGCACTAGAAACAGAGAAGAAGCGGCAGGATTTGCTCAAGGCCGTGAATCAGTTCAGGCCAGCAGAGACCGTTTTCGAAATTGGTTCTAGGGGAAAGACGGCTGGCGCAGCATTGATGAAAGGCAGGCGAAGAGCATTGGAGAAAGCAGCAAGTAGGATGACTACCAGTACCCAGACTCAAGCGGAAAAGGAAGCTGAATCCGGAGGGAAAGAAACAGATGCCGAAGTAGAGATGGCTGATGAGGATGACATTGAAGTAAGTCCATCACGCCTCAGTTGCTTCATGTCGCTAATCCCATGATTGAACAGGCGGCCTTTGGACCTTCAGGGAGTAAAAAAGGACGGAGAGGACAGAATTTCAGGGATTCGGAATTCTACATGCCGCATTATCAGAAGGACGCCATTACCGACAAAGGGTATGGTCAACCTCGACGCAACGGAATAAGAAGCTGATCATCCTCTCTCATAACATAGATATTCCTTGAAGGATGGCATGTCGTTCGTCGAACAAGCCCGCGGTGCGACATTCGATCTTACTACCGACGAAGGTGTTACCGGACGACAGCGTCATGGCTCCCAGCTCAACTGGGACAAGAAGAAGAAAAAGTTCGTAAAGGGTACCGGCGAAGGGGCTGATAATGTCAAACTAGTCAAGACGGAGAGCGGAGCCAGGTTACCGGCATCGTATCGCAGTGGCAGGTTCGAGGAATGGAAGTCGAAAACCAGAGTTAATCTACCCAAGATCGGAGAGGCAGAGTTGCCGAATAGAGGCGGTAACAGTAGTTATGGAGGAAAGGTATTCAGACATAAATCAACGAATGAGGCCAAGCCCTTGGACCCCCGGATGACAGGATACGAAAGGAAGATGAGGCAGCTGAAGAAGAAAGCAGAGGTCGAAATGAATATGAACAATGGTAGCAGCGGTGAACAACGACCCGGAGGAAAGAAAGGGCCTGTCTTGAAGAAGAATGGACGGTTAGCTGGTAAATCGATGAATAAGGTAAAGAGTGAATTGAAATCCGCCGATGCCATACGAAAAGCCAGAGCTATCAAGGAGAAAAGGAGGGCAAAGAATGCCAGGCCATCTAAGAAGGGAAAGGGCAGACGATGAATGTAGCTATGTATTGATCAATCATGAGTTACAGATATATTGCTCATGCTTGAGCTTCCGAGTATTCCCATTTGGCACCATCTCCTTCAATAATTGGCACGTTTTCCGGCATGCCCTCAAGCAGATCAACACCCACGCTCCTCAATGCTTCAACGCACCACCTCGGATAACCGTCCTTTCCGAAATAATTGAAGAAAAATGTCTTGAGATATTCTGGGAATTTCCCAGCGATAATTGCATCTCGAGCTTGCCCCATCAAGCGCGCCTGGAACACAACATTATGTTGCGTAATTGCTAAAATCAATGTAAGTAAGAAAAGTAACAGGGTTGTGAAAGTGAATGCATACCATGGGCCGCACTTGTTTCATGGGATATCTGATGGTGTAGAAGAGCTCGGGATATGCCATCTCTGCAGGTAGGACAAGGACAGTCCTCTTCGATCGGTATCAGGCTCTTTGCGTGACGACTCAGCCCTTTTGAGATGTTAGCAACGAAACGTCATCATAAAACGAAAGGCACTAACGCAGGTTCAATGGTCCATTGAATGTCAACGCCATTCCGAATCGAGCCGTTCGCGTTGGAAAAACGCAGTCTGCCTACGCCTGATTCAGTACAGTGCTTCATTCCGCGTCACCGCATCAAGGTGGCTCACCATATCGACTCCAAGAGCAACGCAGACCATCAAATCTAATGCGATATTAGCATTCGGACACAACAGATGATTGCGCAATAATACCTTCAGCAAAGCCAATGCCCATGGAATAGCGAGGCCCTAAACCAGGCTCAGAAATAAGCTAGAGCAGAGAAGAGGATCAAACTAGCTTACGGTCCTCAGGCAGTTTGGCCGTGCACTGGCTGATGCTACAATGGCAACATTCAATGGTGGAACGATCTGGAGAATCCTTGTAATATCTTACATTTTCCAAAAGATATCTTCATCCTTATCAGTCTTAGCTACCATATAAAGGCGTTTTGGACTGACCTTTCTCTTCACCTCCACTCAATCCTCCGATGGCGTATCCAGGTATATTATCTTTCCGTTTGATCATTTCGTCCAGGCATTTGTCTCGCAGTTCATGGTCCAGCCCACCCTGGATGATCGCAAACAGATTTTGCCTAGTAGCATTGCCGCTCTTTTCATGATGTGCAATGCAGCGATCTAACCAACGGACGGAACGTTGCATCGCTTCTTCGACACGGGGACCTGTTGTTAGGCTTGACACTGTCGCGGGAGAATAGGTTAGCCTGTTAATCTCACAATCCTTTTCAGAGACTCACCAACGTCATCAAGTTGCATTACGATATCAGCACCGATTGAGTGCTATCAAAAAGTGGTCATTGTAGAATAATTTACATTTCCAGGATTGAACATACTTGGATTGATATGGACTCTTCCGGCTTCGAAGCAGAATTGAGTTTCGCTTTCAATACGAGAGCTTGTATTTCGAGCTTACAGTCAACATCGTTGGCTCTCCTGTGAAGGGTGAAGCGAAGAGAACTCCTTCCTCCGTAACCTCTGTAAAAGAGGACAAGCTGACCATCTGGAATCCTCCACTATCCTGTTTTCTTATATTCTCAATAACCCAAGTTCATGTAGAGGTATTTCTCTGATCGAACAAGTTGCTTACGGTCAAGAGATTCTTTCTCCATCCTTGAAATGCGTGAGCACCCTTGGACACATCCAATACTTTGGTTCCTGGCCTGAGATTTAGATGGTAGGTGTTATTCAGAATCAACGATATTCCTAGCTCTTCGGTCTGCTGAGACGTTAATCCTTTAAGCGCGGCTTGAGTGGCAACAGGCATAAAGGTCGGAAGAGCCGTAGTGCCATCTAATCGGAGTAAGGGTTAGAAGGCAATTTATGGATAGTGAGAAAACAAGTGCTCACTGACGCGCAAGTTTCATGTTAGCGACACGCGCTCGTGTGGTCCCACATCTTGCTATTATTTCGAACTGCATCCTGGAAGACTGAAGGGTATGGCGTCAGAAAAAGCCGTGATTTGTTGGGTTTCTGACACGTGAGTCACAAAGACATGCTCGTCGATGTGGGAACTTGTCGATTGATCCGACAGCATGGAATGCAGCCCTTCGTCCATCCATCCATTGGACCATCGATTTCGCCACAAGGCATCCATCTTTACTACTAAATGAGGATACTGGTGAAACTTCTCATTTGTTGGGTGATTGCTTACTAAGAAGCTGGTGTCGCTTGACACGCACTTGCGGAGACCTAAAATTCATATATCGACTAAGGCTGAACCAGACGCGTCTTTTAAAAGACGATCTCCTCAAAAATGGTTACGCAAACCAGTTCATCCCAGCGTGATGAAAAGCTCAAAGATGCAGCGCCAGAATATGACCCAGATCAAAATCCAGAGGAGAAGGAGAAGATTCGAATGGGCTATCGTGAACAAATTCGGGATCTTGAAGGTAAGCTAGCTCAGCAAGACGCGTCCGAATTAACTCATTCGTGACGGTTTGTATAGAGAGGGGCAAAGACTTGAAGACACTTCAAATATCTGATATCATTGATAAGATCAATACCGCTGATGAGGCGTTTGGCGAAGGTTGGGCGAAATACATGAACATTGACAATTCTGGCTGATTATCGCTCTTGACACCAGTCCGAGCACCTCAAGAAGCTATGTTCGACTCTAGGCTTCTAAATCTAGCAGCAACTCTAAGTACGGCCAAAGTACGAGAACTTCGACACGATGGTGGAGGCTTCGATACTGGCGACTTCATCGCGAAGATGGTCACCTTTATGGGAGGAAATCGTGCTGGAATAAATGATGCCGATTCTGATGTTGATGACCAATTTGAGATTGATCTTGATTGGAAGAAACTTGGATGGAGATCATTGGCGTACAGCAGGCGAGCGGTGGGCGTTGATGCCATGTACGTCCGATTTGATGGCAATCCCTTTGCTGTTACTAATATTTATTTATTGGTTCTCTAGGCTAGGTCCTCTTAGCTTTGAGCAGAAAAAGAGAGAAGTAAAAAAGCGATCTAAGCAGGAAAAGGATGACGCACCAATAGTGCAGCCGGTGGAGGTCAGCCAAATTCAAAGTCTTTGTTCCAAACCCATGAAAATAATGCAAATATATAGATCAAAGCAGAAGAAATAGAAAAGGATGAAAACGAAACGTCAAACAATGTCCTAGAGGCACGTACATGATGCCTAGAATCTCGACAAACTAGCACTAAACTGTTCTATCTCCTGCTCGCAGTTGTCGAAGATGATTAACAGCGTAGCCTCCAATCAGAGCGTGAATCTCTTCAAAATAATCATCAACCCTCATTCATACTCCCAAAGTGTCGAAAACCTATTCTACCTCTCCTTTTTGATCCATGAACAAAGAGTAGCTGTAGAAGTTGATCCACAAACTGACGAATTGATGCTCTGTGAGTAGAGGCTTCCATTATATTTCGCATTTGTATCGGTCTCATCAACCTTCTTTGAAACCAGACGCCTGTGAACCTGCAACAGAGGATGATTATAAAGACAGTGACCTGCGACGTGTTCAGTCTGTATGGGAGTTGGATTATGAGACTTGGCAAGTGAGTTAACCCTCGACAAGTATTTTTCTTGAGATGATCCACTCACTTGCGGCATCGTAGATGGCCATAGAGACATGGGATATCAGAGAACCACTTTTCCCTACACGACCTACGCCCCCGGAGAGCTCCTACCGCTTTTACAACAAGTGATCTATTTATCACACTCAATTGTAATGAGATCTCTTGGAGAAAATATTTCTGTGATCAACAACTTCGCGGTATACGATTTCAACCCTTTTCCTGTATTCAATGTAATTATTTGTGACAAAAGTGCAGGATATCTAGCTAGGTGTAAATAACGGTCACCATGCTGAGACGTAAGAGGCGTAAGAAAAAAAACATAGATCAGAGGACTGAGAGCCAGGGTAGATTTTTGAATGTTCCGGAGGAGATAACATCTAGTGGTCGATGATCGACACGTTTCCGGACACGAGTTCTAGATAACAGGGGAATTAGTGATACCGCAGAGTGGCCGATGAGTAACCGGTAACTCACTGTTTTCAAGGATGGAGCCATCTGGCAGATCAATACGAGAACCCTCATTAGCGACAATGATAACCGTTCCACGAAGAGTGATATTGCGACCGAACCACACATCACCCTGAGAGATATGGTTGAGTCAAGATTCAAAATCATCCCTAATGGGCGATTATACTCACAGATACTGTCAGATGGTCAAGTTCGAGCAAGTTGGGGATTGTGCGGAAGCGTTTCTGATAGTTGCCGATTTTCTTGAATGTGTCGCCCAACTTGATGACGGGTGTTTGGGCGAACATTCGCTTGGGGTTCATCACCAATTTGCCGTGCTCCAAGGAGTACAAATCACTGGTGATGAGAAGGAGATCGGAACAGCTCTTGACCTAGAACGAGCGTGCTTTTCAGTAATCGGTCACTCTGTGTTGAGTCATCGAAAGACCTACAGGCAAGAATCGGGAACGAGGTACGTTGATACCGTGTGCGTTCTTGAAGTGCTTGATGGCTGCACCGACGGCAGTCTCGAGCTGGATGACTGGAGTTCCATCATCAGCAACCTTGTTGTTGACGATGATATCGAGTTCCATTCCGCCTTCTTGCTCTGTGATGCGTTTCAGGGCCTAAGGAAAAGGTTCGGCAAAACGAAGGGACTCATTAGGACCAATATGGCAAAAAATAATTTGCACATGAAACTTTGTCCAACTCACCGGAAGATGGATGTAGACAGAGTTGGTGTTGAAGTACTTGAACTTCCTGACAGACTTGAAGTCTTCTACATGTTCGGAAGGAACTTGGGCAATTTCGAGAAGTCGGACAGCACCCTCGTAGTCGATCAAGGTACCACCTTTAACGTCAGCCTTGGTCTTGTCTGTCAACTCCATGAGGTATTCGGCCTGAGAGTCCACAAGGTGCTTCAAGATCTTCAAATCAACATCGGCACCCAAGTTGTCAACATTGCTGACGAAGATGTATTCCTTTCCACCCTCGATTAAGCGGTCCAAGAGGCCAGAGTTAATAAGAGCATCGAAGATATCACCGTGACCTGGTGGATACCATTGGCTCTTGTCACTCGAGGCATTGCGAGGAATTGGGAGGAGGGATTCTTTTCCGACACGAGGATAACGGGACTGGTTGAAAGTGAGGATCTGGATGTTGTGGTTGGCGTATTTCTGAATGATACGGGCTGTTTCGTCATCGGTGTTGAAGGAGTTCATGAGGATGAAGGGAACGTTGACATTGTGGACTTGGTTCAAGTGCTGGATGACATAAGCTGATCAGTTTCGAAGCGCCGAAATTTCAAATAAGTCATTGTAGACCCACCTCGATTTGACGGACAGACAGATCAAGGAAAGTCATGCCTTCTCGAACTTCAATAGCGGACTTGGGAGCTCCGGCAAGACCCATGGTTGTACCAAGACCACCGTTGAGCTTCAAGACAACAATCTTGTTCAAGATTGATGCATCCGCGCTGCCGTAAGTGATTCGGGATCAGCAATGTGGTCTATCAAGGGATGCAAAGAAAAGGAAACTCACTCTTCTGGAAGATCGACGTATGGGACGACCTTCTCTGAAGCAAGAGGACGGATTTTGTCCCAATCACTGCGAAAGCAAGATGCCCGATGAGTTGGTGTTTTACATGCTAACCATTCTAGACTCACATCTTCTCGCCCTTGGCCTTCTCGATTAGGTAACGATTGAAAAGAGAGAAGAATCCCTGCATTTCAGCATCGAAGACCTAGAAAAACGCGAGGTTAGTGATGACAAATTAATGAGCTCATGCAAATGATTCACTGACCTTCTTCTGGAGAGGATCCTTGACATCGGCGACCATCTTGTTGAGCTCATTGCGCATGGCAGTAGCAGCGACACCAGTCGTCGCGCTCTTGAAATCCTGCATAGTTGAATACGGGTGCAGAGACGAGGCAGGGTTGGTCAACAACGGAACCTGGGATCGCGTCGCGAATAGAACTAACCATGGCAGAGTGACCGCGAGCGCGGCTGGATTTGATACCGGTAGCCGTTGGAACAGAGAGTTTCGACATCTCAATGTGTGGCAAGGATGATCTAGAGGGCGGAGGGGATGCGATGGGAGTTGGGGATGAGGAGAATTGAAATGGACTCGCGTATTTAGCTGGGGGATCGCAATATTGGTTGCCACTCAAACAAACAACTACACCCTTGCCCACTTGTTGGCTTTGACTTGCCCGCCAGAGTAATCTTCTCGTCACCCCATACTAGATAACGCGCCTAATAAATTCTGATCTTTCTACTTTTGTGGAGGCGGTTCTCCTGATTGTAACGTTCACTATTACTCCGGGGCTCTCACCCCAGACAAAAAGTGTGGACTTTGAGGCGCACGTTCTCTTAATCGATCAGGAACCCATGCCAAATGCGGTAATTCTGAATCAATCTAGCCAAATGCACAATGAAGGAAGTATAATAGCGATTTCATGTACGATATGACTCCAGATATACTTGACTATACGTTACGTGCAAAGGACAGAAAAGGACAGGGATCCGAACAACATGGGTGATGGAGAACAGAGCGATAGCGAAGTGATGACATAAAATTTGAGCGTTGAACTTGAAAAGAATCGGAAAAAAACGTGTAAAAGTGCCAATCAAGGGTACAGAATGAATGTCCAAAAGTCACCGATTACGTCCGTGAAGTAGAAAAAAGAAAATCGTAAAAGCCACAGAGTGCACCTCAACCCTAACCTACTCTCCGTCTGATACAACAATTGCACTCTCGGCTGTTTTGCCTTGAGCTGGCTTGTCAACATGGGGTCCTCCTACATAAATCGTACGCGACTGTCCAGCCATAACCGCCTGAACACAACCAATCTGGATCTGAGCTGGTGCGGCTGAAGATGAAGACGCGCCACCAGAGGGTTTAGTTGCCGGCCAGCCAGGTACCTTAATGGTTGGATTGCGAGCGTTAGGTACTGGAAGGATTGGTCGAGTATTACGCTGAACCATCGTGTTGTTCCTGATGAATTCCGTTCGTTGTTTCTTGGCTGGCCTAGAATCATAGGGAGTGGTATTAGCGGAAGTGGTCGGCGGAGGACCGCTGGGCGGTTGTTGCTGCTGTGATTGAGCTGCCACCTGTGATCGGCGGGGAGGAGGAGGAATTTCAACGTCAGGTGCCCCAAGCATTCGACAAATTTGTTCAGTGACAATCTTCTTGAACTGAGGGGTCTTCAGGTGAGTTCCGATCACTTGGAACTGTTTCACAAAGACAAGTTCGTCAACAATCCAATTGTTCAAAAACAATCATAACATACCAAGGTGGAGCCAGTTAGAGTGCCTCTATTGTCCTTATACCACGCAAGTTGTGCAATCTTGAGAGAAGTCGTGGCACTATCACCCTTGGCTTCCAGAAGCGCCAATGATTGAGGTGAAGGGATTGACATGGTCATCAGCTGTTTGACGCCCAAACGGCTATTTTGAGTTAGGGAGGCACGGGACCATCCTTTGTGCTCCGTTGCAGGGCCGAGCCTCTTGCAAATGGCGGCAAACACTTCATCCCGCAAAGTGGCTGGTAACTCTGCTTCTTTCCATGCTTCAATCTATAATTAGAAATGAATTAATATGGGAAAAATACGTGAAATTGTGATAAACCCGACGTACCACAGTCGCTCCCGACACAATTTGACTGTTCTCTCCTTCCTTGAGACGAGCCACACGTATAATCTCTTCTGCAGCCTGTTCCAATGACATACTAGGTTCAAAAACGGCCTTGGCACTTCGGTTGACGGTACCCAACAAAGTTGATGAAGATGAAGATGATGCAACAGGAGGTTTAAGGATAAGTCGGCGTGGAGCAGTGACGGCTGGTTGGGCTGGGACCGCCACATGAGACAACTTTTGGCTACGACTGGGAGTGCTTGAGCTTGTTCCAGAGCCAGGCGCAGGTGAACCCGAAGCTGTAGGCGTCTTGGAGGTACTGGCATCGCTGGGTGAACGACGGCTCGTGCTACTGGTTGCTTCAACGACAGGGGGAGGTGTCATTTTGACGGACGATCGCAAGACCTTTGCAGATGCGACGGGAGTCGTCGATTTCTTGACTATAGAAATCCCCTCTATCTCCTCCTCTTCGTCGTCATCGTCATCACGGAGTCTTCGTTTCTTCCCTTTGTTGACTTTCGTTGCTTCATCTTGTATGGTCGCCTCTTGAACTGAGGGACTGGGTTCAGAAGGCTTGAGCAATTTGGACGTATCCACTCGACTGATCCTAATCGAAGGAATAGCCTCCGGACTCCAGGGCTGAGAACCGGCAGCTGGCTTCTTCTCAGTTGCCGCAGGAGCTTTAACTTCTGGTTCCTTTGAAGGAACCTTTTGCAAGCTGTTAGAAGCCAGTTCACTCTTGGCCGTCTCAACCAATTTGTCAGCGGTGACTTTGGTTTCTGTCGTAGGAGCTGCAAGTGGGTTGGGTTGAAAGGAAGGAATCGGGATGGGAAGAATTGGAGATTCGGGTGGAGCAGGCAACGATGAAGCTGCTGGTGCTGGTGTATTGATGATGCTCGAGCTCGACTATACGATAAAATAACGCTTAGTACAGATACACCCCTAATAGAGTGGCTAAATATGGCTTACCATGCTGCTGAGGTCAGTCAGATCACTATCCGACTCGAATAAATCAACTTTGGTTGCGGTTTTGGTAGGCGTAGCAACAGCGGTTGAGGAAACAGGTGTCAATTGGAGAATAGGGGCTGTTGGTGCTATAGAAGGAGCTGCGGAGGTTGCAGTTTCATCTTCGTCACCAGCAGGTATGATTTGGCCGCACACCGCCTCTTCTTCAGATTCACTAGACGTTTCTATCGAGAAAAGTGGGAAATTAGGAGAGTTTGCGTTTACACGTGTATCATCGCCTTTATTGTTCTCTGGCACATTCAGGGCCAAAGAGTCATCTGTCTCATGGTGAGCAAAGAACCCCTCTTCTGACCGTGCAGGCGGGGACGGTGATGATATCCTGGTAGCCACAAAGTCGTGAACAGGAACCATCACATCATCCACAAACGTCTCCTCCAAATCCTCCTCTTCTGAATCTATCCACGGCATAGTGATAGCTCCTTCATCCGGTGAATCTTCAAGTTCCACATCGACGTTCATGTCCACACGATGTCCAAGCTTCATCTGGATTCTGACCCTCTGAAGTTCCTTCGCAAGGGATGATTTAGAGTCACTGATATCCTTCACTTTGGTCGGTACATGAACCACACGTCCCGACCTCGACCGCTTGAGGGTATCCTCTCCACCACCCGCCCCCGAAATCCTAGGGCGCTTAGGACATCCCACATAATTTCTCTTGTTCGTCATATAAGTCACGATTTCGTCAAAGTTTATCTTTGACGGTGATGATGGAAGTTCAACATCCGAAGATTGTGTAGGAGATTCAGGGGTGGTAGTTGTGATGATGGTGGTGGTTGTGGTGTTGACGACCGGTGGCGCTGGCGCTGGTTCGGAAGGAATACTGGCTTCAATGAATGGATCTGGTTGAGGAAGAACCGGTGTCCCAGCCGGTGAAGGACGACTCGAAGACGTCAACGATATTCCATCAATACTCATTTCATCGTCCTGAAGTACCAAAGGCGTTCCATCAATGTCAGATTGGGAGTCCATGGTTGATTCTCCCGAAGCCTCTCTCGACCTCTTTCTTGGAGACACGTCTCCTCCCGTCCGTAATGCAGCCACCCTCGAATGTAAGGGTGGCACAGAGACATTGGAGACGTTGGACCCCGAAGTCTCCGTTCGCGCTCTAGACGTCGATGTAGAACTCGTCACAGACACCTGTGCCTCATTGACTTGCGAAGGATCAGATCCAGCTTCGGCGTTTTGTGCCTTATCTTGACCACTGGAGGCCTCATGGCTAATGCCCAGACCATGGATTTCAACCACTGGAATCACTTGTGGTTCACGATTTGGCAAGTCCAGACCATATGTCGAGTCTGGCAAGGCAATAAAGCCTCGTCTTCGTGCTCTGGCATACCAACCAGGTGACGGATTCAATCCCAACACGCCCAAAGGGGGAAGTGGCACCACCCTCTCTCCTTCCGAATCATATTCAACTTCGGACTCTTCATCCGATGCCTCTTCTCCACTATCATCATCCTGATCTTCATCATCACTTGTTTCCACCTCTGCAGCAATCCTAGCAGCTTCACGAGCTTTCGCCCTATCCGCTCGACTCGCCTTCCTGGGCGTCGACTCAGCGCTTTCAACTTCAGGATCCAATTTCCGGCGTTTACTTGGCGAGCCACCATCTTCACGAGATATCTCTGCATGCAATTTCAGAGCTCTAGCCAATTCATCAGCCGAAATCCATTTCTTTGGTGGGGGTGGAGGACCTGGAGGTGGTGGGGGAGGCTCTTGTTTAGCGGGTTGAGGAGGAGGGGGCGGAGTTGGTTCAGGTGTAGTGGCTCGAGATACTTCGGAAGATATCGGCATTCCAATTCTCGAAGGCCAGTGTGAGCCATAAATCAAGAAATGTCGATGACACCTGGCAGGCAGAATGCAAACATGTTATTAAGTCACATGAAAAAAAAAACGCACACAGCAAATTTAAACTTTAAACTCTCTCTTACCTAAAACATTCACCATCTTTGTATGGTTGACCTTTTAATACTTCTTTGGAACACGATTTACATAGTTTTACGCGTTTCTTTTTCCCATCAATGGTCATCCGTTCAGTTGCTGGTTTTGGTGCCGGGGGAGGATGAAGAGGAGCTCTGGGTCTCAAAGATCTTGTCACTTCCTCTGGTTTTGTCACTTCTTCCGGTTCTTTTTCTTTGGCAGGTAATGAATGTCGAGTGGCTCGTGTATGTGGTTTACTCTTGCCGTCATCACTGCTTTCTGCTCCCTTTTCACCAGTAGTCTTTCGGCGTTCCCGTCGCGTATTGGACTCTGTGTTATGTTGACCACCATCATCAACCGAAAGCGGAGGAGTGGGTAATTGTCCACGTTTGGGTGTGGAAGCTTGAGTGGGACCTGTATCAACACGACGTTTTGCGATCCTAGCCGAAGTTCGTACTATCGCGGGTGCTGATTCCGAAGCATTTTCATCCTCGGCACCATGTTGACTGGGTCCCGGTGTTGCAAGTCCAGAACGAGATGTACGGGTCAAATGTGTTGTAGGGATGGATAATCCATCACCAGTGGTATCAACCGAAGAAACAGATGCTCTTCTGGATTGCGTCGAGCGTGATCCTCGATATGACGGTGGGGGTGGGGATGAAAGCGAGGACACCGAATTCCCAGATCGGTCGCGAGACATGGGAATAGACGTCAAAAGTGGGGAACCATCCTTCTCTTCATCAACCTCAAACAAAGCACCTTCAACCCCATCATCCTGAGCCGCAAAAGCCGCGGTAGCAGCTTCCAGTTGAGCCGCCATCCTCCGATTCCGAGCATCCTCCTTGCGTTCCACTTCGGCATCCTCCAGATTATCCTCATCCTCGTGTTCAGATACCACTTCTACCGGCGGTCTAACGGAAGGTGAGGTCGGTTCCTCGTGTTCCGACGGTGCCGTTGAAACACTGCGTTTCCTAGATTCCCTCCTGTTCCCGTTACGTTCCACACCCTTGCCCTTTCCCTTTGATGTAACTCTTTCATCTTCATCTGATTCTTCCTGTTCATCTTCGTCCTCGTTCCTAGGACCATAACCTCCCTTTCCCGCCGCCTCGCAAGATTCACACAAACAGTCCCGATTGCCATCTCCAAAATAGTCTTCCCCATACCACCCAGTAACTTCTTCTCCAGCACCAATAAACCTCAACACACGAAAGGTGATGTAGCGTCCGTCCCGGATTAAATCGCAGTTCGGCTTGCAATCGTGCTGCAATCAGATGACATAAAGGGGTTAAGGGACCGGAAGTTGAGGGTCGAGGTGGAGTGGTATCAGTGAGCACATCAAAAACATGGATGATGAGCAAAAGAAGGTTTATGTGGCTTCTGAATACTCACGTTCACGAATCGAGCAGGACCAAGAAAGAGTTGATTGCATCGCTTTTGTTTGCTGTGGATGACGCTGAAATCTCGACTGATCCCGGTCTCCCCGCGCTTCCGGTCAGTCCGGCGCAATTCTGCGTGAAAAAAAAAGAAAATCCGATGAGATGTTGTGGCAGGGCCATCGAGAACAGCGTTACCTTCATCTTCCTCGGATGTCAGGTCAGCGAGGGAACCTTTGAGTTCGCGAACGGTCTGGCCGGGATAGAGAGGGACTGTGGCGAGAATGCATAGCTCCTTCTTGCCGGTCTTCCACGAGTATCGCGAGGTGCTTGCGATTTCGATGCAAACGCTGGGGAGATAGAGTTCAAAGTATCGCGATGCATGTCTATGATGGATGAGAGGATTGTGAGAATGATATTGAGTGGTGAAGGGATGGTAGCGTACGTTGCGAAGCAGTTGATCTGTTTCTGCGTCATATGTTGGATGTACCTGCGGATGAATGGAAGCCTGAAGAACGAAGATGAGCACAGATGACCATAACCCCATGAGTATAAACCCACCTGAGTAGGGCATCGACAGCGCCAGAGACTTTGCTTGAAGACGCGCCAGGTCCGGTCTGAGTGATAACATGCTGTGGGGGAAACCGGTTGAGAGTTGAATGGGGAACAAGACCGAGGATGACAACACACCTTTCTGACGATGTAAAGAATATCCTGAGTCTCAAACTTTGGCATGCGACGCGCGGAATCCATTTTGTGTACGCCAAGGGGAGCATCGAGACCAGTACCGAGCGTGTCGACGAGAATGTGGCTGAAACAGTAAACAAATCATCAGCGGTTGTCACGCGTGCCAGCAAAAACAGCACAACTGATACCTCAAAAGATCATCGTCTTTAGCAAGGTCTCTGGCATTCATGAGACCTTGAGTGAGACTCCATGGGATGGGAGGAAGGAGTCGTGAAGAGGAGGAAGACATTGAAAGAATGAATAAAATACAAGAAAGTCGATGTAAAGATTCTTAACGGTGTGTCTTAGGATGAAAAGGACGACATGCGCTGGGTGTTGTGTGATGAGTGTGGTGGTCCAGTTCCAAATTGAAAAAAAGAGTTGTGTGGGTCGGTTACGTTTGTTGCCGTTTCGCACCCCTGTTCGACTCAATTCACCGACTCGAAACACCGCTAGTCAATTTAAGAAGTATCGACTCAAAAGATGTATACGTGGGCATAATACATTTCGATACGCTAAAAATCAGTGCTTCTGCTTGCCGGTCCTCAACTTTCTCAGATAAAACTACTCAATTCGTCAGCAACAGCCACCTTAAATGAAAAGGGCCATCTCACCTCGAGTTCCTTGCCCTCAAGCACATACCCATCCGCTCGTCCGGACTGGCCAGGCCGACTAGAAATAGTTGCGTATAAACGTCCGGCAGCGAATTGTGTTTCAAGGAGTGGATCAATCTTGGCATCTGTACACTATCATTAGTATATGGAGCGGAAAATGCGTAGTCTGAAAGCATACATTTCTTCCTCTCATCCAGTCTCTTTTGAGCATTCGCAGAAAGAGGCTTGGTTTCCTCTGTCGACTCCGTAGCAGCGGCAGCGGCAGCCTTGGCACCCTTTTTCGTTATCGGTTGGGCATACTATCGAGATATAGGATAAGTACCCATCCAGATTCTACGCGCATAGTGACATACGTGAGCCTCATACCACTGACGGAATGGGTGAGCATCGATCTGGATGATGGCGCTCTTCACAAGTGTATTTGTTCGGACCAATTCGTTATTAGACGCATTGTACACCTATAGAAAGCACTCAATATCCATATATCCAGTCCGTAAACCAAATGGATTGACATACCACTGCAATAATCCTAGTCTTCTTCGTAACCTGTTCCGAAGCCCAAGCAAAGTTTCCAGACTCCAAACGAAGAGCTCGGTATTTCACATTTCCTCCCCTAGTACGAACAGTATGAATACGCTTGGGACCCAATCGAGTGTTGGCGGGTTGTCGACCAAGCTCAAACTTTCTCTTCTTGCGGTAATGAGCGCGTTGGGCTCCAGTGTGTGCTCGTTTATGTCGTGATGAGCGGGAAATACCTACAAAATCTCTTCAGTCGATTTCGAATGCATTTCAGTTGACATTATCTTACCCATTTTGATGTCTTTGAGATGTCGCTACCGCACACAGACGTTGAGATTCCAACCTCCCCCTCACAGCTTTGGTGCTATACAGTTTAACAGCCGTCAATGACATAAGCAGATTCGACTCAGCACAGTCACGAGAACCATGTTTGTTCATATTGACGAACCACCTCTGCTTAAATCAGACCCCTGATTGAAGTTGGCGTACGGGCTTTTGGACTTCTTCCCTCTCATCTTTATCCGTGAAGCGTTAAGATAAGTCCATAATGGCAGACACCCAACCTCAACCTACCATCACTCAACCCATTGTTGAGGAAAGTAAAGGCCTTGATGCCCCTATCCCTCTTTCCTTCCCTGCAATTCTCCGTCACGGCCAAAATCCACAAATCGGCGTCACTCTAGGCATCACAGCAACCCATAAAACACTAGAGAGGGTCAGAAAAGGTCGAACAAGGGATACAAAAGAAGGTAAACGTTGGATAAGACGTGATAATAACGGTGCGCTCGTTACCTTTCGCACCCTCTCCCATCATCACCCAACAGCAATGATACTCCCATAGCTCGTTTCATCGCAAACCCCCACATCGCTCTTCCAACATCTGGTGATATGGCCGTTCATCCACCTGCCATTCGTTCAACATTTCCTGTCCCTCTCCCACCTGGCATCCCACGTACCGCCCCAATTCCAAACGCCTCAATTCCAAACACAGACAAGAACTCTGCTATATCAGGTCAATTCTCAATGTCTCTTCGTGGTATGAGAAAAGAACTTCGTAAAGCTGGTCCAAGAGCGGAGAATCTTGTCAAATTGGTGGAAGCTGAGCTTCAAGATTGGTTAGGTTCCGATGTTGTATTGAAACCCACAGACGATGCTTCATCTGGTGAACCAAGGAGAATTGGTAGTGATTATGGCACAATATTAGAGATTCGAAGGAATCATGCACAGTTGGTTTGGTCATTGGAGGAGGATGCTTTTGCACGTTGGGTTGTACACTGTGTTGCCAGATATCACGGTGTTGTATCTTTCAGTAAGCCTTTCGAGTAGTGCGTTCTTGCTCGGAAAGGTCTTACCTCTTTTATAGGTAAAGACACAAGTGGAACCCGTCTCACCTACCTCCTTCGACCATCATCAATAACAGTTAACCAGGCCCCATCTTTCCTCAACACTCCCCCCGTCACAGATCTCGACTCCGCTTCAGATTTCATCGTTTCAGACAAAGACGTTCATACCGAAGCAAGTGATTCCGAACTCGGTCCTCTAACCGAAGAGGAAGACTACATCATGGTTGATAATAATGATGTAATGTCCTCACCTCCACGTCGTAACAACCTCCCCGAATCCGTTGAAGTCACACCACGTCGTCCAGCACCTATCACTCAAACAGAGAACGATGCAGACCGAGACGATTCAGGCGATTCAGTTGTGGATCTCACCGAATCACTCACTTTAGAAGACAATCCCAACCATACTACACCTCGAGCAGCACCTTATGTCAGGAGAAATATCACAAGGGGTATTCGATCACAACTTCGTTCTGGTTCTTCTCCAAGTCGATCTCCATCTAGAAGGTACATGCGCACGTCTGGATTCGTGACGATGCGTTCGCATGCATTGCAGAATCGGGCTATTGGTAGACCACCTGTACCACTTCCAGCTGAGAGGGCTCATGCCAACTTCTGGCAGTACGTTTACCAGTGATGCACTGATGTCTAGATACGATGCCGCATCCCCTCTAGATAGACGTTTGCGTACACGAGACATGTAATAGCAATACAGAGTATAAATAGGACTTCAATTTCTTGGAATTTGAGCATCTTTTTGCATTCAATGATCTTTAATACATCAACTTTGAAACTAAAATACCGGATGCCGACTCTGTAAGGCCTTTGGCTGCAGCCAGGGTTCAAACACGTGATTGTGATTTTTTGTTTCATCCTAGACTGCCTCTTTCTGTCCACCAATTGAATAGCATGACTACTCGCGTTCTAGTAGCACCGACAGGTAAGCACTGGCCTCTGACTCGTCATTCTCCGGCTCGTGTGCTTACCATGTTCATCAGAGGTAACATCCTCACTCATCGGAGCCAAAACAACGAATTCACTCGACGCGTCTTCAACTGGCTCCTTACCCTTCTTACGACTACCCCATCCACGCACAGGTACGCATAATCACTTCTCATCTATACATGTTGTCTCATAGCCGTCCAATAGGAATTCCTTCTTTGTTTCTGGCCAACGACAATGCACCATCCACCTCAAAACAAGACGCGTCCCAACATCAACTCTTGGAAGTCCAAGCCATCTCACCAGACGTTAATCGATCATGGTTCCTGAGTGATGATACAGTAGTTCAAGGTTCAAAAGCTTCAGCTCTTCATACGTTGGGTCAAGCTGATTCCTTTGAATTTATACAGATGGGAAGCTACTCGTGTTAACACCCATTGACCCTATCTTCCTTCTGGTACCGTTACTCGAACCAGTTAGCTCTACGGCGCAGTTCAGGCCGTTAGATGATATATTTGAAGAGGCAACCGAAAAGGTCAATGCGACTCTATCAGAACTTAGCGTTCCAGACTGTCCACCAATAAGCGCAGAAGATGTCTCTAGTTTTGCGAGACTTAGCTCCGTTCGAAGCGCAGTAGAGAGGATATGTGAAAAAAAGGGTGAGTTCTTCATTATCCAAACAAGACGCCTTTGGCTAACCAACCACATCGCCCATTCAAAGATCTCACTGAAGATCTTTCCGTTCATCGATTTTCAAAAGCCAAATTTCTTGAAGTAGTCAAAGTGAAAACCGACCGAATAGCTGATCCAAGTGCTTTCGATTCCTTCTCGAGTCTAACGCGATCGTTAGCCAAGGATGGTCTCTTTACCGAGAAATGCGCATTGAATAGTGCTCTACAAAAAGGTGCAAACGTTCTCCTTTCATTGAGTGAGTGTGGACCGTAGTTGACATGGTATTGCTCTAGCTGGACGACAACGAGTTGCTTGCGATATTTTGTCTCAGTACCTGAGTCCATCTCTATCAGAAGAATTAATTCAGCTATACAAGTGGGTTTCAGGACGCGTTGATTCATTTGCTTTGCTTCCTGTCACTCACTACTTTCACTGTTACATAGCTTTGATGAATTGAACCAGCACCTTGAAGCAATGAAACAAGAGGATGCAGCATTGGCCGCCGCACAAGCTGTGAAAGCAAACGAAGAGACATCCGGCAAGCAGAAACAGAAATCCACCGCTACGAAGAAGGGAAAGGCGAAGAACCAACCTTCAAGAGGTGTCACTCAGTTGACAAAGGCCAATGTAGAGGGTATGGCGAAACTTAGTTCCTTCTTCACCAAAAAGGCCAAGTGAAGTATTCGCCTGTCGTACTTTTTGGGAGTAATTTCTGGTATTTATTGGAGTTTTTGTATTGTTTAATTGCTTTTGACTGGTATTGCAAAAAATAAAGGCCTTAGTCAAACAAATCGCGTCATCATCTTTGTTCATTGCGTTTCACGGTGCAGAGTCAACCACACCGAAGACACATATATTTCCGTCTTACAGCTAACTAACCATGTCTGAACCCCTCTGTTCCATAAGAACCGATGGTGACAAAATCGAAATCATCAACCAACTGCTCCTACCTCATGTTTTTGAATGGATCCCAATCAATTCACCCGAAGATGCCCATGAAGCTATCAAGTCTATGAAAGTATGTATTTATTCCCATCAATACATACTTTTCTAAAGGACGCAATTGTGTAGATCCGAGGTGCTCCGGCTATTGCATCTCTTGCCGCTCTTTCGATTTCATCCCACCTGACTCAAGCACTCGACTTACAAGCAACTAGTACTTGCGTGACTTTCCTTTCAACCCCAGAGGCACTATCGGAACATTTACGATTGAAGCTTGAGTATTTGTTTACGGCCCGTCCTACTGCTGTCAACCTGGGTGCTGCGACTCGTCGACTCACGAAAGTACTTGCGAATGCGGTGGAATCAGGCAAGAGCGTGCTAGAGATTGCCGAAGCAGTGATAGCAGAAGGGAGAGCCATCGCCGATGAAGATGTTGGACGGAACGTCCAAATGTCCAAATGGGGCGCAGAATGGTTGATCGAAGAGACACTGCGCAGGGGAGGTGACGCTAGTGCACTGAACGTCCTCACCGTGTGCAATACAGGGTCACTTGCGACATCAGGTGCAGTTTCTCCTTGTCTCGTTAGTTGAGTTCAAGATGATTAACGAGGGGATGACTAGGGGTGGGCACTGCTTTGGGACTAATCACTCACTTGCATAAAGTCAACAAGCTAGATAAAGCATACTACACCCAAAGCACCCCATATCATCAGGTATGTCTTTACGAGGACCAACGAACCGAATTGAGATATGAACCATTCTTGTAGGGGTCACGGCTGACATCACTTGAACTGCAAACACTGAATATCCCATCCGTTATGATTTGCGATACTATGGTGGGATCTCTATTCCAGCGGTTCAAAATACATGGCGTTGGTAAGTTCCGTCGTACCCGTTAAAGGAATGATATGTTAAGTCCTTGTTTAGTTGTTGGAGCAGATAGGATAGCAAGAAATGGCGACACTGCCAATAAAATCGGAACATATAATGCCGCTGTCCTTGCAGCGCGACACAATATACCGTTCATCGTGGTGGCGCCAATTTCCACTGTCGATCTTGATATCCCGGATGGAAGCCAGTAAGCGAGCTATCTTTTTGATATGAATGGTATTAACTTCCGATATTTTCAAGTATCCCGATCGAGCAACGTCCTGCCATCGAAGCACAGACAGTTCGAGGAGCCATTTATCCGATAGAATCCGAAAAACCGGAACAGGCCGTCGTGCTCATTACTCCTCAGAACTTAGGAGAAGTTTATAACCCCAGCTTCGACGTGACCCCTGCAGACCTAATTACTGCAGTAGTCACCGAAAAAGGTGTTGCTGTCAAGCCGGAAGGTGCATTATTTTTCAACTTGAATTCCATCGTGTAAATGCCGGTCTTGGCTTTAGGTGAAATCAAAAGCTTGTCATAATCCCAAGCACTACTTCGCGACGTCATTTTCACACATGTAGCATGAGTGACAGTTTGTAAGAACCGATAATCTGACGTTGGTAACGCTAAGCATTTTTGGGACCCTCGGGGTTGCAACCAAACAGGGAAGGTTCCTCCGTCGGTCCGAAGGCGAGCCGCTACCATTCGCCTCTCCGTTATTGTGACTACCACGGTAACGAAGGTTCTAATGTTTCACTAATTAATGTCAAATTTTCGACAGGCACTGATCTCGGCTTAGGTATCTTATGCCTTACTTGGCAGTGTAGTTGATCATGAGCGACCATTTGGCGAAGGCACTGTAGGGTAGTGGAATTCTTGCGAGCGAACCACTCAGCATCAGATCCGGTAGACAATGGAAATTTCAAGTTGCCAACGCCAACACTAGATCAAACCATGATTTGCATGGCCCTCAAGTTTGGTGACGTATCTGACGATATCGGCAGCTTGACCCTACCACCGTCAGTGGTCAATGTTGGGACTCCTGTCTTCATGGAGCTACCAGGAATCCCGAATGCCTCTACAGGAACAAACTATCAAACTTCGACGCTTCTCTGCCGTACCTTCGCAACTTGGCCGACTGGACGATTTCGGTCATGAGAACTACTCAACACTCCGTCGAAATCCCGACGACCTTGCCGACGAGCAACCAACCTGCAGAAGACAGCCGCGATTTCTCCTTCAGCTGCCAAGTCATGCCTCCTGTGCAATGTCAACTTAGTGATCTCGGTGACTTGTTCCATCATCATCGATGAAAATCCTTGCCAATACTTCGGAGGAGAAGAGTGAGCTATTTTGATGAAGACAGACACGCGGGGTCAATCATACTATGAACTCTCTCTATAAGAGAGAGCTCGTTTTGCGAACCAGCAATCCCCGCTCTACATTCTTTCTCTTCATTAGCCAACTTTCATCTCTTGAAAAGAATGAGACTTGCATACGCTGCCGCTTTCGCTGGCTTGGTCGTTTCGGCCAACGCCCATGCTACATTCCAAAAGTTCTGGCCCCCCGGCGCTTCTACCGGTACCGCCACCTGTGCCCGACTTCCTTCTAACAACAGCCCCATCGGTTCGTTGAAGATTTTAGATAGTCATGGTCTAAATATTGTGCTAATTAATAACTTTTCATTCAGGTTCAACCGCATCCAACGTTGCTTGCAACAACGAAACCCCGGCTGCTGGTAAATGTTCCGTCGCTGCTGGCTCTTCAGTAAGCGTCGAGATGCACCAACAGCCCGGAACGACCAGCTGTTCTGATGAGGCCATTGGTGGTAACCATGACGGTCCCGTCCTTGTCTACATGTAAGTGAACGACTGTCGCTTTGCATGACTGTAAGCAAAAGCTCACACATTCGGCGCCTTTTAGGAAGAAAGTCAGCGATGCTTCGTCAGCTTCTGGTCCTGGTGGTGGATGGTTCAAGGTTGCCCACTCTGGCTTGATCAGTGCCAGCGGTAGCACCTACGTCTGGGCCACCGACAACCTGAACTCGGTATGTTTATGGTGTCAAAGAGACAAATACCTGGATGCCAATTGACAATATATTATCTGTCAGAACTGTGGCAAGTTCACCTTCACCATCCCCTCATCAATCTCTGCGGGAGACTACTTGCTCAGAGCCGAAGTCATTGCTCTCCACGTTGCTGGCTCAGCTGGTGGTGCACAACACTATATGACTTGCTTCCAACTTACTGGTAAGTCCGCTTGCATTGAAGATTATCACCCGATTATCTAATAGCGTCTTGCTTCGCAGTTACTGGTGGCGGAAGTGCTTCCCCAGCCACAGTCAGCTTCCCCGGAGCTTACTCCACGGTAAACTAATCATTCTCTAATTGAATCCATGGCATATAGTTGACAACGCTCCGTCATAGAACGACCCAGGAATCTTGTTCAACATCTATGGTTCCTACACATCCTACCCTATCCCAGGACCAGCCGTCTTCAGCGGTGGATCTACCGGAAACCCTGGAGGAGGTTCTTCGCAAGCCCAACCACCCACATCAGTTCGCCCTACCACCACTAGCACCAGCTCCGCTGTTGGACCTACTCAGACTCCTTATGGTCAATGCGGTGGTATTGGTTGGACCGGTCCTACTACTGTAAGTCTTATAGTCATCTGTTTGGTCACTGGAACACGTAGGGCTTACTCTAATGTCTGTAGTGCGGTTCAGGCTGGAAGTGCAACAAGCAGGGCGACTACTACTCTCAGTGCGTTCCTGCATAAAGGCTTTAGGTCACACCAGGCTATTGTCGCTAGATCGGTTTGTGCCATAAATTACCTTCAATATATCCATGCATTCGCGTTGTCCATCGTGAACGCTTGAACGTCAACTGCATTGCGAATATGATATACTGATGTAAAAGTGCAGTTGGAGGACAGAGTCTGTCTGATTTAGTACAATCACCACAGTCGTTCCAAAAGACGATGGCCAGAGCAACTTCCTCGATTGACTCCCACAAGGTTTGATGAACAAGATGATTAAGAACATGTATTGCAAAATGCGAGTCAAACGCTAACATAACCACTTCTGCTCCCTCCTGAACGGAAGCTCGAGAAAAGATGAGATAACAAATCCTGCAAAAGATATGGAACATCTCGCCAAAAGTCGCGATGCCTAGGGGGGTTATTTCAGACCCTTATCGAAACAGACCCAAGTAACAAAGCCACTCACGGAACAAGATCCCATCCAGTTGCACCATAGTTGTTGTAATTGTAGTATGCTCCCAAACCGAAATAAGCCACGAAAGCGAGGAGCAGTCTGTAAAAGTGCGTTTAAGCAACCGAATAATTAAACGAAGGAAAGTCCGTATGATGCTCACAAGAAGAAAAACCATCCAATTCCGCTGCCAGTAGACTTATCAGATCCGTTGTCCTTGTCACCATCCTTGTTACCGCCTTTGTCGTCCTTCTTATCACCGTCATTATTCGCAACAGTCGGACAGGCAGCTCCCACTACCCAATCCATCTCAAGGATACCTGTTTGACTAGAGTAACCTGTGATCGATGGTTCACCTTCGCTCTTCCCCGAACTAGAGGGACAATAAAGAGTAAAGCGGATGGATTGAGGAGTCGATGGTGATCCTTCCGCAGGCCATGAGGGTCCGTGAAGAGTCAATGTCAGACCTTTGCCACCTATTATTTGAATTTTGAGGTAAGCCCAAGGAAAGTCCGTTTACCATCGTTAGCTCACCTGACAGTGTCTTATATTGGACATTCAGTGTCGACGACGAGGCTAGAGGGATGACCGCAGTTATCCTGTCAGGAGGTTCGATCTGTTTCTTGTTCGTCTCCGTTAAGCATGCTAGAGTTTCCTCAGGGCACTATAAGAGACGATTTTGCTACCAGTCAGCCAAATGTGTGTGAGATGCGATGACGCGTATTAAATCCAACTCCAACCTGATCTCCCTTGTCTCTTCCTTCTCTGGGACCGAGCACATCGCATAAGTTGAACCTTACTTCCTCTTCATATGTGGTTGGGGGCGAACTTCGTGTCCGGGTTGCAGTCTTCTCGCCGTTCAGACCCGTGAAATCCCAGTGCTCTTTTCCAATCTCTGCTTTACAGTTCCACGGCGCAGCGAAGGAGTGTGTCGAGAATATAAACAATGCACACAGTAAAGTACGAATCCGTGGTTGCAACATGGAAGGAGAGGCCTGCCGGCAGATCCAATTCAAACGGAGGCGAAGAAACGAAAGTGGTGACGAGAAAGGGTGAGTTGCTGCGTTGGAGTTTAAACCAATTTGGTAGATTTTCTCCCACGATTAGAGGATGCAGACAAAACTAGAAAAGTCATGGAGTATGCTTTGATTTCAAACAATTAACTACATTCGACAGCAGTGAGAACAATCGTATCTATTTTGCCCGAATATTGAGAGCTTCAACAGTCTGGATCTAAAAATAAGCCGACCTTCAATGGATAACGCTCAATACAGGATGATTTCGACAACTGACCTCATCTTTCGTGATTGTTCTTAGTTCACCTGCGCTGGAAATCTTTCCCGTGAGAGCGCTTGTGGCAATGTCGATAGTCTGAGCGAGTTTTCCTTTCTGAGCTTGCCAGTATCGGATCTGTAGACATCATGTGAGTGAAGGTTTGAGTTAGGGTAAGAAGGAACCTACCTCATCTGGAACAATCTCAATGACAGCGACACGGGGATCATTCTCATCGCCCTTGTGAATACCGTCACCCAAATCGGAAAACCATGCCTTTGTCAAGGGGTTCCATAGCTTGGAGATCACCTCCTTATTTTTGTGTGTTCGAGCAATGCCACAGACACTGACCCAATTTGTCGTAGAGGGATCGAGGAAAGAGACGTTGACATGTTGATCGTTATCAAGTTCATCCACTTTGTGAGAGTCACAATCAGTGAGGAACTGGAAGTGTAAACCCTCATCTGTTTATTCGAGGATGGAGTTAGTGGGGTCGCGGATCCATTTTCATTCGAGACTCACGAGACGACAATGCCATCGCGCGGGAGTGAAGGCATCCCTGTATGTCCCTAGTAGTCATCATACCGAACTTGGTAGTTTTCAGTATGACCTCCAATCCATCAAGCTTATCCTGCGTTGAGACTTTGTTCGTATTATCGCTTGCGCGAGTATAGGCGTCTTGTGCTTCAGAGTGCGACATATTTAGTTATAGAGAATCATGACGTGCAATGATGTTGCTTTATATGTTGCTCTAGTTGAAACTACGTCATCAAATACGTGCACCTGATCCCTAGCATGTCGATCCGCCCCTTCCGCTCCGAGAGGCACGTCATTACAGCCCCATCACGAGCGGACATTGAACGCGTATACAACTGTAAACAGCAGCACGTGCTAGCTTCTAATATCTCAATTTGGTCTGACTCCCCAATCGATCACAGATGCGACGAACCCTTCGCTGACACTGGTAGCCGCCATGGAGTTGGACCAAGCACAAGACGGTCATCCAACCACCATCGTTTCCGAGACTCAGGTTGACAGCCTCAATTCAGCTCCATTTGAAGGACCCGAGAAGCTCCTCGAGATATGGTTCGCAGCGAGTGCCGAGGACGTGGAGGGTCATAACACGTCCGAGGATGGACGGTACGGGCTAAGGAAAATTGATAGGAAAATATGGGAGCAGATGTTAGATATTGTCAAGTGCAAAGTGCTTAGCGTTATCCAGGGCAAAGAAATTGATGCGTATCTTCTCAGGTAATGTCGAATATACTCGTCACTTCCGCTATTACTCTGCTAATTCAGTGACCCATGTCAGCGAGTCCTCTTTGTTCATTTCACCTCATAAACTCATCCTCAAAACCTGCGGAACGACTCTCAATCTACTTGGTTTGCCTCGTATCCTCGAAATCGCAAAAGAGCACTCCAACTTTACCACAGTTTGGCGATGCTTCTATTCTCGGAAAAGTTTCATGTTTCCCGAGAGACAATCAGGTCCTCACAAAGAATGGCGCGCAGAAGTGGAGTTTCTAGATAAACTCTTCGCCAATGGCTCGGCCTATACGGTCGGAAAGGTTAATGGTGACCATTGGCTGCTGTACATGACGTCTCCAGTGGATGATGAAGCCACTGAGGAGGGCGAAGAGGGCGAAGCGGAACCTGAACCTGAGCAATCCTCATCTCCCAATGTCATCACACCTCCAATCCCGGACCTAACGATTGAAATCCTCATGTCAAAACTATCCGCCAACGCCAGACGACATTTCTTCTTTCCGTCCATCATTCCATCATCAGACGAACCTGGGTTCGCAACCCCACACCATGCTCACGCCTCGAAGCTATCTTCGGAGCTCGGCATTACGTCGCTATTCCCACCTTCTCAAACAACACTCGACGCGTTTGCATTCGAGCCATGCGGATACTCTTCCAATGCACTTGTCCAATGGGGTGACACTTCGAAAGGTGGTAATGGAGGTGAAGGTTACTATACAATTCATGTCACCCCGGAGGAAGGTTGGAGCTACGCAAGCTTTGAGTGTAATGTGCCGTTGGCAGCAATAGGCGGCGAGAAACAAGAGGGAGAAATGCCGGATCTTGAAGCGCTCATCCAGAGGGTACTCAAAATATTCCAACCGGGTCATCTTTCGGTCACGCTTTTTGTGTCTTCGATGCAGTCCAACGATACACCCGTTGAGACGGCTCAATCAGTATTCCATCGTGCTCTTACACCTGCGGGATTCAAGCGGACAGACAAGATCAACTATGAGTTCGATGGATACGACTTGGCTTTTGCTAGCTTCGAGAAGAAAGGCCACGAAAGGAGGCGGTCGCATCCTGTTGGGCAATGGAGCACGATGGTGATTGGTGATGATGGGAAGGTCATCAGAAAATGAAATCCCCAACTCAGTATGCAACTTGAGGTGAGACCCTATTTGATTGCGTTTGAGAGGAAGAATCAATGCACAGAAAGTTAACTACGAGAGAAGAAGGTTTCAAGAGACATCTGCTGGTTCTGAGATCGATGTTGGAGGCTTCCGCTCGCCATCGATTTCATGGATTGCTCTATAGAGTTTTCAGATGCTCTCCAATCATTGTACTTCCTTCAGTCGGTTGAGATCTTCGTAAAGAACTAATCCATAGCTAATCCATCCTGCTATTTACATGACCGCGAATATATTGCAATGTACACCATTCCGTAATTCGTTTCCATTGGAGTTGATCAAACATCATCAGGAGAGACATCACCTAAGAGCTTGTTAGCGCTAGTAGATGATGAAACGTCAAGTGAATATCAACTCACCGAATTCATAAATACCAGCCCGATCGCTTTTAGCCTTTTCAAATTCCTCCGACAGTCTCTTCGCTATGGCAGGATATACTGAGATATACTTGCAGCCCTTGCGGTCAACAACAGCCAAGCCTTCTCCGACGAGCTGAGTATTGATGCATGCAAGTGGGTCATCTTTCACAGTTGGGTCGGCTGGGTCAATGAGTCGAAGATGTAACAAATTGCCTTCCTTGCTGTCAATGTTGGCGATCATGTTCTTCCCCTAAACCCATAAGATTATTATTGCCCATTGCACTTGTTGTTACACTTTATATTCTCACCTCGACTAGTTCGCGGAATCTTCCAGCGGAATCCTCATGGTACTCGCTTGATGGATCAACGAGCTTCACGAAACTAGAGGGTGCAATGCATCTCAGATATATCCTAAAGAATCCGAATCACCCTTACCTGAGGCGCGCATCTTGAGCTTGGGCGGGAAGTGACTGGAATTTTGAATCCAAGGGTCTGATATGAGCAAAAGCGACCGTCTCCTGGTTTCCATAATCGCTGCGAGAGAAGTAGAATCAATCTGTGCACTTCAGACTGTTTCACTTTGACATACATAAAGGTGAGTTCTGCTTCCTTTTTAGCAGGGGAAGCTCGCCGAACTTTGGCTCTGTACCATCCATTGTCACCACTGAAGCGAGCTGAGACCAACTGGCCAGCCTTGGGTACAAAGTCTGGGGGAGAGGTACTCCCACGGTAGTGAAGTGTGAAGTCATGCATCAGCTTTTCCAGGGATTTGATACCTATGACCATCTTATCAACAACAATGCAAATCATGTTCCTCATGGCTACTCACCATCGTTGTTGAGGAATTGTACAGAGAAGCCGAACACCGGTGAAGTTCGCACGTCGGAAATGATAACGTCCTGATAGTTAGGTTTGGCAGCTACTTCTGTCTCTGTAGTGGTGATCTCCGCTGCTGCTTCGGCTTCTTCATCGTAGTCTTTCCAGAGCTGTGGGACATGGTTGAATAATGGACGGCCATCAATGATAGGATACTTACATTCTTCCGCGCTTTCTTGGCCTCCGCCTACAACCACCAATGATTAGAATTCAAACAACCGACTTTGAATTGAGAATGGTTACCTCGGCGTCGTAAAGTTGCTTCGCCCATGACAGCCCTTCAGCGGAGTAATCATGTACGGTTCCTAACCCTTCTTGGACCAGAGCTACGGCAGCATTTTCAGTTTTGTTCAAATACAAAGCCCCAATGAATCCGCCAGATTTGTCCACGGCTTCGAATTCAACTTCTACATCTCGTTGCATATACCGTCTTTGATGATGTTTTGAGTCAGCCGACATAGGGGAATGAAGAATGAGGAAGACTACCTTGAAGCAAAATCAAGGCTCTCGTTGCCGTATGGCTCGCTCTTCTCACCGGGATTGCGGGCAGCACGAGGAGCTCGGATACCTACACGAAGAAGCTTCCTGTTTGAGTAGAAAACGTGAATATAATGGTAAGGACCTACCAGAGAGCACAAATGTCAATGTTTGGTTTTCCTTTGGCAATAAGAGTCTATCCAGAAAACTTAGTAGTATGTCAAGAAATAGGATCACAAGACATACTTATATCGGGAACCAGCTGCAACAAAGTCTACCACCGCTGGCACCCGACCTGCACGCTTGAAAGAAGATAAGAACTGAGAAGCTTTGGTATGACTCTGAGCAACGTTGTTAGTAGATGGAACGATGATAAAGGATCTTGACATCAAGGATGTGATTACCTCCGATGCGTTGCCGACTCTAGGTACACTCTGCTCCTTCCCGGAATGCATACCCCTCCCTTCTGCGGCAGCACTAACCAAACGAATGTCAGAAAATGTGATCTTAAAGGCCAAGATCAAGCTTACCTTTGCTCCGCTGCCATTAACTTGTCGTAATCTGGAGATCGATTTTCGTCATCCCGCTTGTGCCGCACCGCTGTTGCAAGACCCTTTTCGATCAATTGCTCTGCAACATTCCTACATAGAAGAGAATTTGACCATCAGAAGCAGCGCGAGAACAATACGAGAGGCGCGACCAACGCTTGAGATCCACCAAACCGCACTGTTGCACATTCTCGTTCTTCGAATTCTCCTTCTTTGGGGCGGATGAAGTCGATGTGCACTTTCACCTATTCCGACAAAATGTTCAATCATTATCCTCCAGGCTAATTGGGCATACGACGCACTGTTTTGCCTATCAGTTTCTTCCTCAGGAACTGCTCAGAGGGCCCTCAGTGGAGTCCTAGTGAATATGGGCAAGAGTCTGTCACACTCACCTCTCTGGCCTCATTTGCCCAGTAGGTTTGTTTGGGGTCAGATGCTCTAGCAAAAAAACAGTTTGACTGAATTCAAACCTCTCGCGGAATATACCTACTTCGGACCTCGAACCGAACTGAGCTGAATCCGGCGCTCTTGACCCGTTTCTTTCTCAAATACCGACTGTGAAGAACAAGAGGTTAGATTGTGATAAAGACTCATATTTCGAACTGACAATTTGATCACCACTCCATACTCGGACCACTTGAGCCTCAAACTGGGCGCGGCTCCCGCTTGGAGCCTTGCTACCCGAAGCAGTATTAGACGGTGTACTGAACGAAGCATATAGGTTGAGCTTCTTTTCTTTGGCAGCCCTAGATGGAATATTAGGACGTTGCTGTACGATACCAGGTGCTTGAATGTTTCAAACCTTTCGGCTGCTCTGAGTCTTTCCATACCTCCACTTGCTGACAGCATGCCAGCATGCCAGTCAATCACTCTTGCATAACCGCCGGCCACAAGATGCTCTGCTATGTTCCCCGCGGGATGCATGACGGTACCAATGATCACGCTTGCAGCTTGAGGGGTTGAAGTGCCGCTAGCAGAAAATGGGGCAGCAGAAGGAGCTGGTAAGGACAACAACGTTACTGTAACATGCCTCTGCAAAAGACGTGATTCAACGAAGAATTTAGCCTAAAGAAAGGTAAGCAACCAATCGTAGCGTGAAATCGAAATGCTCCAACCTCCTCTCCAAAAGGTTCTGCTGCTTCGCCTTCACGCCCTGCTGCTTTGGGGCTGCGTATACCGGCCATGGCGAGTGTAATATATTGGTGAAGCTCATCCGAAAGTAACAGTCTGACACGAAGGGTGCTTCCATCTCGCACTTGTTCTACAACAGCAGGTATAGGTTTTCCTTTCCATTCAGTGATGAAAGATTGGGAGTCGTTGGGCATGGTATGATACACAGTTCGGTTCTGCAAATGACCCAATAAGCAAAATGTCGCGAAATCAGAAACTGCAAATTACCGGTGGTCCTTCAGGATTCCAAATTCCCTTGCCACCGTTTTTGGCTTCCGTCTCAAGCGCGCGACGCTGCAGATCCTCCTCAGTCGGTTCGCGTTTGATTTCCTTGAGCTTTGCCCAGCCATTTCGAATCACTTCGGTAATAAGATCGACGCCATTGACCTGTACGGTTCCAATGTCTCGGATGCTACCATCGGAAGGGGGGAGGGAGTGAGTGGACGTGACGGTGACTTGCTTGTTAACTACGAGAGCACGAAGAAACTCTCGAGATTCATACGCCCACAGCTAAAAATGATACGTTCAATAGGAGATCATATATGCAAAGGAAGTGCATGCCTCGTCTTCCCGTTGGGATGTGCCTAATCTTGGCGCCGAAATATCTGCAAGGTGGACGGTACTATGGATCAGGGGTAAGCTGAGCCCTTTGGCCTGAAATGCAATAAAGCCACTGTCAGAGCTCACCGCTCTTTTGGAGGTTGGCCTTGAGGTCCTGGTGCCCCCCTAAGGATAATAGTGTCTCCAGAGGAACAGGCTATGGAGATGATTCTTGTCAATTAGTCACGCGAGGCTTGACGATGAGCTCAACCAACATTTTACAGTCTGTATACATGAGCTATTTCAGCTGGGAAGTAGGCGCGTGACATGATCCTTACCGCTTTGAATGACATGCTGGGCACTTGTGCTACTAGATCGGGTATAGGTTTTGCTGAAATTTGGGGGAAAAGATGCTGCCTCAATCAGACGATGAACTAAGATGATCTGGCGACCCGTGCGAAACGTGGGGTTAGCATGCTCTCAGATTGAGACATAATGACGAGGTAATAGTCTAATAACATCTGCATTGAGCCAATCGATGTTCCCAGCCTACATCATTTCATCATTTCATTGCCTGAAACAATTCGTCAATGGTTGCGATTGAATCCTTGAACGCCTGCCACTATGACGATCGATTAGACTTGAAGAGCTTGCAACTAAACGGAGAGCGGACCTGCTCTGCACTCAGACTTATGCCCTTCTTCCCAGGAAGTTCTTTACCGTCTTTTTCGTAGAACTGCGAAGTTACGGTAAGATATAGTCCCGATAAGTGTGACCATAGACCTTACCTCACGAATGTCAACCATAGGTTTTCCTGTAATCACCCGCGTTCACAGCCACTAGAAGATGCGTATATGCACAGCTAATCTTACCATTGAATGATCTGACGGTTACTCTGCGTTTTGTACCAAGCTGCACGTATTTTTCCCCTTGTTCATTTGCTTTGACTTTCGTCGATCCACTCCCTACATCCTCGTCCGAGTCGATCCGTACCTTTGACATCTTCTTGCTAACAGGTTTAGATTTCTTCAAAATAAATCAGCTATGCCCACAGCAACAACCACTGGGAAACAGAGTCTACCTCGGTTTTAGTCTTTTTGGGAGCGGGTTTCTCCTCTACTTCTTCACGCTCACTTTCTTCTCTAGCTTCAGATTCTTCGGAAATCTGGCGTTTCTTTCCTGGCATCGTTATTGTTGACAAAGGTGGAAGTGTATGGTAGATCTGCGTTGGGTGTTTGTTTGGAATCTAAACGCGACATTGCCGATGTGTGACGTGACGCGCCATGTCATGAAAACTGTGGTCTATATGAATCACGAACACTAAAGCCTATGTACAAGGGAACACCAAAGATCGGTAGAAACCATGTTATATGTCAGTGGATCGTGTGATTTGTCACAATTTGGCTTTTGGGGTGGACTCGGAGTGCTCCTCCTTGATACGTAGGACTGTCTTTCCCCAGGTTTGTCTATCCGCAATAGCTTTGAGGCCTTGTGGAAGGGATTCAAAGCTTTGACCGGTCACAGTAAGTCTAGTGATTCGGTTATTTATTTATCCCACCTTCGACTCACCTGAAGACCTCTGAATATATTATTGGCTTCAGCTTTCCGCTTTCATATAAAGCCATCAGCGCTGCCCAGACCTCAGGAACCCTGGCTGGCTCTCGACCTGACAAAGAGAAGAGGAATAAAAAATGTGTTATGGATGTGTTCTCATCTTGGCTCACTGATATAAGCTCCCCAGTGAAGACCAACAATCGAGATATTCTTCAGCAATACCAGATTCATGGGTATTTTTTCAATTGCCCCAGCTGCAAACCCTACCACAACCACACGTCCCTTCCAAGCAATAACTTTGAGTGACTGTTGAATTAGACCCACGGGATCGTAAACCACATCTGAGTGACACGGTCGTCAATGAGAGATCTTCCTAGAAGAGAGGAGGGGTTGCTGACCTACACCTTTCCCTTTTGTGATGCTCATCACTTGTTTCTGCCACCCTGCATCTCTGTAGTTGATAACTTCATCCGCTCCTCCGAGGCGCTTACACACCTCAAGCTTGTCGGCTGATCCAGCTGTTGCAATTACCTTCGCACCCAGGGCTAAAGGGGCTTAATACTTGAGAATGTTATGTAATTATTGGTCACATACCTTTGGCGATCTGGACAGCAACAAGCCCTACCCCTCCAGCTGCGGCGTGAACAAGAACCCACTCTCCCGCCTTCAGTTCCGCGCGCCCGACGAGACCTTCGTAGGAAGTGGGCCACGTGATCGTCAGGCTGGAAGCCTGTTGCCACATCATTAGCAAGTTCAATGAAAAGATTACAATAGGATCAATACCATACCTCATCGAATGTCATGCTTGCTGGCATCTTGTATACAGCCCGATAATCACACGCAATCTTATCTGCATAGGCACCTTGCATTGAACCAAATACACGATCGCCTGGTTTTAATTTACATCCATCTGGTATTGGGGAGTTTGCCGCGATCACACCAGCGAATTCCACCCCGGGTGTCCACGGAAAAGGGGGCTGGTTTTGGTATTTCCCTTGTACCTATGATCCACTGGTCAGCCAATGCCATCGTGATCACAGCCCCACGCACTTGCAGAATATCGAAGTAATTGAGTCCACTTTGGGGAGGATAACTGTGAGTTATAATTACGATAGTGATTAGTAACTGTCAGACAAGCTCACGCAGAGTAGACATCAACTAGGAGTTGGTTGGAGCCTGGTTGGGGCTCCGGAGCGTCATTGACAGGCTTGAGCTCAGAAGGCCTGATGTACTTCTCGATAACGTAGGCTCGCATCCTTGAAGCAATCTCAAGAGCGAAACAGTGGTTTTGTAGGAAGGAGGATGAAGATAAAACAAGACGAAGTTGGCCGTGTGCAAGGTCGGCAATTCCGGCAATTCGAACAACCGGGGTTATCACCGCAGAGTCGGTGACCGCGACCCTCGCGACTGCCCGATGGAACAATGTGAATTTTAGTAGAACGTTGGATCTATTGATATTGGTTAAAAAACTACTTTGTGATTCACAAACGAAGGACAGAATCAACACCCTAATGTATCCTAACAATGGACATCTTAAGCAGAACTGTCCATTGTCGAAGCTAAGGACGACTGTTCGGAGCAGATTTCAGCCCACTTAACCTGTCCAATTGCACAGTATAACTCTCGGGCTTCTTCTAATTGACTAAGTGCATCAGCAAATCGACCCTGAATCCGAGATTCTCTACCCAATATATAAAGACAATTGGCCACACCCAAGCGATTTCTCAAGCTGACAAATTCAGCTTTTGCCTCCATCAGCGCTGCATGAGCTGCATGATACTGTGTCTGTGCCAAGAGGACTCCACCTAATGACTTCAAACAGTCGGCAGCACCCAAGCGATCTCCAAAGCTGATGTATTCAGCTCGTGCCTCCTTCAACGTTGATTCAGCTGCATCATATTGTGCTTGCATCTGGAGAATTTGGCCTAGTGATTTTAAACAATTGGTAGCACCCAACCGATTTCCCAAGCTAACGTATTCGGCTCGTGCTTCCTTCAACATTACCTCGGCTGCATCATATTGTGACTGGCCCTGGAGAATTTCTCCTAGTGCATTCAGACAATTCGCAGAACCCAAGCGATCTCCCAAGCTGATATATTCGGCTCGTGCTTCCTTCAACATTGCCTCAGCTGCATCATATTGTGACTGCAGCTGGAGAATTTCTCCTAGAGTGTTCAGACAATTGGCAGCACCCAAGCGATTCTCCAGGCTGATATATTCAGCTCGCGCCTCCTTCAACGCTGCCTCAGCTGCCTCATATTGTGTTTGCATCTGAAGGATTTGACCTATCGACTTCAGACAATTGGCGGCACCCGACCGATTTCCCCTGCTGACGTATTCAGCTTGTGCCTCCTCCATTGCTGCCTTAGCTGCATCATAATGTGTCTGGTATTGAAGGATCAAGCCCAGTGTATTCAAACAGTCTGCGAGTGCGGGGTCATGATGAGTTCTAGCGACCTCCGTCGTCACTGTCATGATGTTGCTACGAGGTTGAGTCCAGAAAAGATGATTTGAGTAGTCGAGTGAGGCCGAGATGATGCTTGATTTGTCTTTCTCCTGTCTCTGCAGTGCATCGAGTAAGATAGCCTCCATATTCGTCTCCTCCATCCCAAGTTCTTTCGCATTAGTAAGAAAGTCTGGGTCCCCTGGCTGTGAAGCACCTTTGCCGGCTAACCTATAGTATGATGCTTGGAGCTCTCCAAGAGGCAATTCCTCCAGTGGATGATGTAGCAGGACATATGAGCGGATGGGGGAGAGCACTTGTATCAGCGATCTGTCTGGATTATGATATACGAGCGCAGCGCCGAGGAGCACTCGAAGTGCTGCATTCCAATTAGGAATGGAAGGGCACATATCAGGGAGCCGACTAACGGCAGCACCTCCTGGAAGCATTGCAAAAATGCCAATCAGTGTAATAGCATCTTTGTTTGCTTTGACTGCCTGACTGTCCATCGACAGTTTGATCGAAACTTCGATACTTGTGCGCCGATCTCCACCTGCTTGACCCAGCAATCGAGTGCGCTCGGTTTTCCACTGAAGTAAGAGCTCATGCACGCTCTCCCCTCCGCTTGCCAGTTTCGCCATCAGAGTGATGGCCAGCGGGACACAATCTAGTTCCCGGAGCAGTGTATGAAGCTCCGCATCCCCAGAAGAGTTCGGACTGATCCTCAAGAATGCTTCTTCAGCAGCAACGAGGTCCAGTTGGGTGAGGAATGGGAGGCGAGGGAGTGACCAGTCAATTGATTCTTCGTAAGGACACTGGTTACCTCTCATGGTGAGGATAATGGAAACATTGGGAATGGATGCCAGTCGAGCTAGGACATCGCCGAAATCGGAGCGTTGGCCCTCAATGTCCCAAGGTGTTTCGAAGTTATCAAACAAGAAGATCACCAGGACATCCAAGGACTCCAAGAATGCGATCACATCACTGAACCGGTCACCTGATGCCGAGGTGGGAAGCTTCAGGACCTTTGCGAGTAGCTCGATGAGGAGAGGGACGGACGTCGCTTGTTCGCAAGCAACCCAAAGACGGTACTTGCCAAATTTCTTGATTATTCGAGCGTCATGAACGATCTTGAGAGCGACAGAGGTTTTGCCCATTCCTCCGGGTCCGAGAATTGCAATCCGTGCGCTAGTTTCAGAGAGTATGAGAAGGATAGCTTTGTTCACATATTCTTCTCTTCCGAAGATCCGGGGATTAGCTGGCATCACGGTAGACGGAAGACTGTGGGGTAATGTCAACAACGGATGTATAGGAGGAATGTCTTATGTGCACACACCTTAATGTCACATCAGCAGCCTTCTGTATCGTCCAATGTCAACGCCAAATTGATAACGTCGGAGTGGGTTGAGGGGGACTAACCTGCTCCTTGACAGCATCTCGAACCTCACTGAGACCTTTCTGTATCTCCTCCTGACCTTTCCGCATTTCATTTCGACCATCTTGCAGCTCTTTCCGCAGCTCTTCATGACGCTCTAGATCCTTCAAGCACGAATCAACTTGAGATTCTACCTGATCTCGAAAGGCTTCGTGAATAATCTCCGTCATGCACTCGGTCCAAGGAGCAGTTTACCTGGAATTCTTGCATTGCCCAATCTAGCTTGAAGGAGCAACCCTTCAACTTCTCCGCGTTGTCGTAATGATAAAGCATCGCTCTCCGCTTTCCATTGCGTTTCTCAATTTTCTCGAGTGTGGTCCGAACCTCATGAAATGTGCTGCGATCCAGAATGTGAGATAGATAGAGTTAGTGGATTTTGGACTGGGCTCACTTTGCGAGTCGCTCAACCCTGGGTTTGATATCCTCTGGGATGGCGGTTTCTGCCTTTCCACTGAAAGAACCCAAAATGACCACGAGAAGTGAGGCACTGCGTTTCAAGAGCTCCTCGCATTCCTCCCTATTGCTTTGTATGACCTGCGTTATATATTAGCTATGTCTACAAGAGGAGTAAGCGTCGTATCTTTACCCTTGTAATCCTGATGATTTCAACTGCTGTTCCAGCTGTTGCCTTAACGAAAGGGACAGGAACGCCATCGGTCATTTTCTCCAGAAGTGTGAGTGATATCTGAGCACCGCCTAGAGTGGCAATGGTAGCGGATTGAAGAGACGATGACCCCTGGTTTGATTTTGAGGTGGAGAAGATTGCCATCCTGTGATCGCTGACGATCGAGTCTGCTCAATGGCAAGTGGACGCCCAGTCTAAACTCCAATCAGATGATGTGATTTTGATTTTGTTGAGCTTATATGTATATGGATAGGATCGCAGTAAAGTTGAGGGATCAAAAGGTGCAATCGAGAACATGAGATTTCCTCGATTAGGGATATCTCAAGGCATCGGGTATAGCGTGTGAAAGCCATGTTCACAAAACAAGATTGACCGTTGGTGGCAGACGCTATTGTAAAATCAAGCTATCCTTAATCAGGACTGTGAGTGCACTCAGGATGACGCAAGAGGGAATCAAGATGTCGAGCTATATCATAGTGTATCTGGCGATGATTTGACAGTAATACAGACTGGGGAGTGACTTCGAACTCCGACCGAACTCTGCGAGGTTCTTCCGCAATTTCGGAATGAACACCCAGCGGAGATCACTGACCTTCAAACAACCGCCGATGGATATTCTCCTGATCCAGCTTCAACCGCGTCTCCGAGTAAATCTGGACCAGTCCAACACAAACATAGAACACCCAGATACACGTCAGGTTGTAAATACCAATATTTTATTGAGAACGCGTTGTTTCAAGACGTTCAGACTCGGAGTTACGCTTAGCACATGCTTACTCTAGGTACTATACACGTTATCTACCCTTCGATGTTCCTATTCGAATATATACCTGAAGTACTTACCTTTGTATAGCGTGTTTGTACTAGCGCTGAAATAGATGGTAATCGATGACTTCGATTTGAACACCGGAGACATTGATAGCGATGGGGGACCTGGGTATGTTGATCGCTCTACTTTTGCCCTTGTCAGGTCGTGGAGTATCCTCTGCGACTGACTCTGAGGGAGTCTCTGGGGATGGGACATGGTTGTAGGATTGGATGAGTTCACGAGGGATCGTCAACGATGGAAGTGGCTGAGTAACACTGGGCAGTGTATCCGTACGCGTCTTGTTGGCGTCCTTGGGGGTAGCATGAAGGTGGAAGGTGAACGCCCAGGTGCGTCAATAGGAAGTCTCATGGTTCGGAGCTTTGACATTGCGCTACAAGGTATCGGTAGGTCTCATTGTAACGAAAAGGAATGAAGGCGGCTTTTGCATTCGCCAACGAGCTACGTGAATACTAAAGTAGAATCGGGATTGGTTTCATCGGCTTATGCCAGTGGACTCGGAAACGATGTCTCATGTTGGCGAGTTTCATTATCATGTGGCAATGCCCGTATCGTTATTATGGCACGTCATCGGTTATTGAGAACATTACCAAAGCCTTCATCGTCGCTATATATATCAGGTAAACACCCTCAATATGGAATGTTACCACCATCATCTTGATACGCTCATGCATTCCGTCGGCCCCCTCTTTATCAATCTATTATGTTACACAATAATTCTTGCCCGTCAGGTTAATGCGGTGCCTGTCAAGAAGATGGGAAGTACTTCATCATCTCGTCGTGAGGGTTGCCCAACTGGGCTTACTCTATATCTCGAACTTGATATAAGAGATGAGATTGGAGCTGAGGTAATGTATTGCTGTCACTATAAGATCATCCAGAATGTTCAATGCCTCCGTCCTCATCCAGTGGTCAGACTACTATAACACCATCAGAAGAAGATGGAAGGGGGCGATTGTTCCTGCCAATGATATTGAATATCTAGGTGAAAACCGAGATGGTGGGTGGAGTGCATAGTAAATACATGCAAAACGTCGCCCTGACAATCTTACATCTTTAGCTTGTCTATACGCCCTCAATTATAATGGCTTCCCATTGGCCATCGCAGAACTATTCATTGAAAAGACCCCTATTTCTTTGAGAAGAGAACAGGAACTCGAAAAGGTTGGCATACTTATGACATCTACAATCTGCCTCTGAAGTGGACTTGCCCACAACGTAGCTTCACGCACTTTACGGAGCCCTTGAAAGGAGATTTGTGTATGGTCCACTTCAAAAAATAATTAACAATAGAGAAATAGTTTGGGTCATTCGGAAAACATATACTAGCTTCCACGGGACTGTTGGAGGCAGGAACGCGTTAACCAAAAACGGTAAGTCTTGAATATACATAGACTTGCACCGATTTATCCATACCTCACTATATAACGTTATGCGCAACCTAATGTACAATCTCACGGTAGCTGAAGAAAACTTGGAGCTATATATGAAGGTATCCGAGGACATTGCACGGATGGTACAACGGTGCGTCCAATGTTCCATTGTCTAATCTCGTAACTCTGTCATATGTCTTGACAGACATTTCATACTGTATAATAGTCATAGGGTCAAATGAAATGTTCAAGGCCGTCCATTGAATCTGAATGATGTATGTATTGTGACACCTGCTCTCTGACGACTAGAATCACTCTGACAATGCTATCCAAGTTCAAATTCAATGTAGACTATCCTAACCCGGATACTCTTAAGGA
>WSUA01000099.1:13081-46296 GCA_019633455.1 Tulasnella sp. 419
ATGCACCCGGTCCGAAATCCTAGTGGTCAGATCCGAAGTTTGAGGGATTTAGAGCAAGAATATCTCTCCCCGTTGACAGTGGAATCCCCTTCTGGTTGACAATAGCTCCGTTCCGAGGTGAGAATATACTGGAAGGTCATGGAAACCAGGAATCGTTCAGCTGAGGGAGACTTTTGGCATGATGTGAGTAAGTGGACAAGATCCAGTAGCTTACAATTGAGTTGAAGGTAGTCGTAGACAGATCCGCTATCAGGTCGGGTCTACAAGAAGATGCTATGATGTTGGTCAGCAATTGGCAGCACGGGAAAAATTAGGTATCATCGATACACAGTTCCTTAGGCAAGCTTACTAACTGTGCCATCTGTAATCAAGCCAGCAAATACAACTCAGTGCCTGCAACATAGACTAATATTTGTCACCTTTGGAAAGACCCGACTCAAATTTCAGGTAAGCTGATCAAAGAAGTCCCTGTTCATTGATGGCACTTCTTTTGCCACATGGGTAGAAGGAATAAATTGACAGATTCTTTGATGAAGCATCTGCTATATGCATGACATATGCACGAGAGCAATTAGAACGTTTTGCAAACAGCCACAATATTAAGCGAGCAGGCTTTGTGCACTCTTCATATGTGGAGAATCAAGAATGAGAAGGTGAGCACTGCGGGTTCCACTCTTCTACTCCAAAGGCATGTGCAAAGGCATGTTGGGTGGTTTGATTACCTAAGAGACAACGTTCTAGATCCGTCAATACGATGGTTGAGGAGGCAACGAATGGCCCGTCGCAAATTAAGAAAGAATAAGTATAGTAAACGAGATGCCCGTCACGGAGACGGATTGTTGCGGAGGGAGTTACAAGGTAACTGAGAGATGAACGTAAACAAACGCATGTGGCCGGCAAGTTACCGGAAGTCGGAGTTGTTTTCGATCCGCGCGGACCATCGTTCTTCCGGCTGGTCGAGAATCTAATCCAATCAAGACGCCCCTCTCAATTTCTCCAGTCACTCCTTAGCTGGCTTGGCCGCTCCTATTCTTCTTGTTTTTCAACACTCTTCTCTTCGTTCTTCCACCTCGAAAGAGTGGGTTCTTGCGTGGTGAGTGCTGATTGGAGTGTTATGTTGACAAACATTGCTCATCGGACAAAAACCCGAATTTGTCGCGCAGGTACTCTTTCATCTACCATCACGGCTTTATTGCCACTCTTCGTTCTTTCTCGTCTCTGGTTCACTGAAAAACATGTCGATACATTCACAATCATCTTCCAGTAGAGCAACTAGACCCCCATTTCGTTACCTCCACACAGATTTCTCTACTCCAGAAAAACCTACTTCATCTGACTTCCCCATGGACGAAAAGGCTGCTTACCGGAGCCATCCATCTGCTTTTACTCTCGGACGTCAGGAAACAGTCATCCCTTCTCAGGAGTCGCGCCAAGAAAGTTGTCGCTCTCCGTTTGATGCAAGGAGCAGGCCTCCTACTAGACATCAAACGCTATCTCTCTCTACCTCGCACTCGACCCCCTCTCATTGTCATCCACCATACAGCCAATCATCCCTATATACACCGCATCACTCCACCCAAGATGAGGCACTGAGCTCCTTTGATGTCGGACTAGCGCCAAGGGTAAAGCGGTGGTTCCCTCTCGGTCTTTGGATTCTGACTACAATTGGATTTTTCGTGGCTATTGGTTGGTGGCGAACTGAAGTATTTGATGGTACGTATCTTCATCGTGTGGGTGTCTTTGTTGACTAACGCGTTGTGCAATAGGCCTGGAGCAACTTTCCAACTGGATACGTGAACAAGGTTATCAAGGCCAAGCAATCCTCTTCTTCCTCATCTTCCTGACTACCTTTCGTGAGTGCTCGGTTAGAAACGGCTAATCACCATCATTTTACTAAAGTATACGTGTACAACCAGCGCCCATGCCATTATACTCGACCCTCATCATGCTTTCAGGATACTGTCTCGGCGCGTATCAGGGCGCAGTCATCTCCTACTTTGCGGCTCTTAGCGGGGCAATCGCTGTGTTTTTGCTGTCCCGTGCTTATTTTCGATCATGCATCAACGACATGATTGTCAACGCACCTGTATCAGTCAAGCGGGCTATCAGGGTAGTGGAGAAACAACCGAAACTATTGTTTTTGATCCGTTTGGTAAGTCTCATCCATGATACGCAACGTGATGAACTTTTACTCAATTCCACGTCACATGGTTCAACAGTCACCCTATCCATACAACCTCATGAATGCCCTTTTGGCAAGCTCCCGGATATCATTTACCACGTACACCAGCTGCACGGCGCTTTCTCTCTTCAAAGTTCTAATCCATACCACTATCGGGGCCTCTATTCATAAATTCTCCGACTATCACACGCATTCGGGCAAAGGAGATAACTCGGCTACCGAAGATTCAGAATCTGATACCAACTTTATGAACCGAGTTTGGACTATCGTGGGAGTGGTCATGTGCGTTGCACTCCTCGTGTACCTTTCTTGGGTGGCTCGCAAGGCGGTCAATGATGCTGACGATGAAGACGAGTATGGATTACCCGTGGCACATCGCGTTGGGCGCAACTCACGTTCCAGGAACAATGTTCCTGTTATGGGCGAAACTGACGAGGGCGAATCGGTCGCGTTCCTGTCACCCATGGCCCAAGATGATTCCCGAAGGCCGTCCTTTGATTATGCGAGGTCCACTCACGTTCAAGAAATGGTCCAGTCACCTTTCCGACCAGTGTCGCCGATGAGATCCCTGCCTTCTAGCCCGCTACGAGTCAATGCGGACTTAAGTCGCTAGGGTACTCGACCAAGTCTCTTTTCCTTTCCCCTCACTGGTCTTTCCTTTTCTGCGGCTTTTGCACCTCAGTGTGCACCGGGTATTTGTAACATATCTGTAAACTAGCGGCATTTACGCTTTACCCACACTCGTTACTCTTACAGCTTCTAAATCTACTTTTCGAATCATCTGTTAAATATCAACCCATCCCCATCCTCTTCCCCCCTTTGAAGTGAAAAATGTGGAACTTTGTACATTCCAGTGACTCCTTTTTTTTATCTTTTTTTTTTCATCCTCGATCTTCGAGCTTTTTTGAATGGACTATCTAAACTTGGTTATTCACAAGAGTGGCACGTCGTCTACAATTTGAATTCCAATGTAGAGTTTCGTTATCTGCTATATACAATTCGGTCTCAGTGATATTCATAAAGTGCTTCGTTATCTTGCCAGTCACCCCTATCCGTTGACTCCATGAGGCAGATATTACATGGAATTGCCAGATACCGCATGTTGAGGTGGGTCGCAATGCCTATAGACCGCATCCATGAACATAATATGATGATGTCGTTGGTACAAAAAACGCCTTTGGGGTGAAAAAGTATGCCCATTATCAATGTGTGTAATTGACCATGAAAGCAGTCTATGCTACACATGGGCCTAGCAATCGCTAAGATGCCGACAATACAAAGGCATTCAACACCGACGTCATCACTCTTTGTCTTCAGGGTTACGAAAACCTGTCTCTGAGACATACTTTACTAATACACACTACGTCACTCAGATCTGAATCTGATACTTTGATTCCTGATCCCATTCCCGCAGGAGGTGGCGGTGGCTTTTCTGTGGCTGGATTAGAGTCTACCCTAGAAACCAGAATTTAAGCCACTCAGGACAAAGTGTCAGAAAACGATTTAATTATTGCTCATCAATTATGGAGGGCTTACTAACGTTCCGCCACCTGAGACATACCATCCCGTGTCCAAAGTAATGACAAACACTCTAACAAGCTACCAACGTGAATTGTTTACGGATTACATGTGGATGAGATGACGGCATTAACGATTCTTGTTGCCAATTCAGTAGAAACTTCTTTCACGCTCTCTTCCTGGAGTGCCTTGGATCTGATTCTGGCTTTTTTGTCAAATACCTTAAACTCTCTTTACCCCACATGATTCTACAATTATAAACTTGCAAGGGACGGACAGTCATTCGAGTTAATGTGACATTCGGCAGGTTGTTGTTTTGTTGTTTTCCCAGGGAGCTTTCAAGTTTGACATCGCTTGAAACGTCAACGTCCGGTCGTGAAAGGCTAACCACTCTGGGGTTGTATGAACACACTCTGAAAAAAGTTTGCCTCTGCAAGTGATTGGGTATTGCCTGTATTTGGGTGTCGACGCAGAGTAGAAAGGGAAGAAGTACACAAAGAAGACAGACATCTCAAGCAGCACATGATATACTAAGTCAACACAAGAAAAGGGATATAGGGGAGGGAGGGAGAGCGAACGAGACAACTTGATCCATGCAAAAAAAAAAACGGATAGTTAAGGAAAGGAGGGGTTTTACTTTCTGACACAGATTTGAGATAAATGAGGTTGAGTTTGAACGAAGAAGAAATAATCCAGAGAGTAAAGAAAAGAAGATGAAATACGACAGCAATTGTAAGGAACGGGGGTAGTCGTTGGACAGATCGTCCAAGAGAATAACAAATCAGAGAGTAGCCTCGATTACACAAGAATGTCTATATGACCATATAGCGCATTAAAAAAAAAGGCCAAAAAATCAGGGATGCATAATACAGAAGATGAAAGACACTCTCCAAGAGACGAAGAAAAACAGCGAGTGTGACGCTAGGTCACTTGAACTCCAGGTCTAAAGGCGAGACGACTGTGACTCCACCTGAGCCGACAGGCGAGACTGATAACGATTCAGAGCTCGAGGTTGGAGCGCCGCCATGAACGCTTTCAGCATCCAGCTCTTCAAACTTGGTAGGCATTCCAATGCCTACAAAGGGTGACAAGAGTCCCGAATCTTGTTGAGAACCCATTAATTGTTGAGGGGCGGAGTTCTTGAAGTCTGGAAGGATGAAGATGGAGCGGATAGATTTTGAGATTGGGAGGTAGGAGTGGGAGTGAGCGTAACTAGCCAAGTCAGTGAAATGTTTTAATGATTAGACACAAATAAGTCAGTCTAAGAGTTTGAAGAATGAAGAGGACCGAGGGGGGGATGAGAAGACAGATGTGACAAAGATGAATCAAAAATTCGGAAAAAGATGGAATGGATCAATATGGCGAAAGCCACTCACATCTTGTCATATCAGATTCCATTCCGTTGGTACCTCCACTTGATGGAGTTCCTTCGGCCCTGTGATCCTCAACATCCTCAATGATAGGCGGGGTATGGATCATTGAAGCCGAAGAGGCCGAGATTGACGATGTAGATGTCGAGGGTCGCAACCTTCCACCATTCGCCCAATCATCGGCGGAACCAACAGGAGCAGGATGATGAGACTGAAGAGATGGAGAGTATGCAAAGTCCGATGTGGTGTATTGACCTCCGTGATGATAAGGATCGACAACGGATACCACACTAGGCAGCTGAATCCCTGGCCCTGTCTTCTCCGGAGCCGTCACGGGTCGAAGGAGATCTTGTGCAGATCCATTAGGATTGGTATCGTAGTACGGACTTGGATAGGGGCTTGAGACTGCATCACTTCTTCGTCGAGGCCTCGCATTTCGAATACTCAGACTTCCTGGACCTGATGAAGGCGCTCCGAGGCCAGAAGGCCCATTAGACTTTGAGGAAGATGGCCGATTCGAGAGAGAAATAGGAGTCAATGGTCTCGAAGAATTGTCTGCAGGGTCTTGGAGATCATAGGCCATGGAAGATCCCACCGAGTAACCCGTGTTCGGCCTGGAATCTGGGGACATGGGCGAAGCCGTATGATGGGAGGGTATCGAGGAGAAGGGTGAAGGGAAGGAGTTGGAAGCCGACAAGGGAGGCCTTTGGTTTGATGAGGACGAAGGATTGAGAATCGATGACAGACTGTTGGGTCCGGATGGAGGACCGTTGGAAGAGATGAGCGAGCTCGCGGGTGGAAGACCACCTGTGTTCATGTACGCCCAACCCTGGGAAGGATTGCTGTGAGCAGAGGAAGGTGATGATTCTCCAGCATTGTAGGAATAAGCAAAAAGTCCGTTGGGATTTGCAACCTGCTGTTGATGTTGATATCCACCATACGATCCTTGCGCGTCGTCTGTTGGAGTGAGTGGGTGAATCATCGACGAATGAGATGAATGGGCTGAATATGAGGACGAAAAGTTGTCCGAAGGCATACTCAAAGGTGGAAGGGCGTTTCGAGAATACAACGCCTGCTGTTGTTGTTGTTGGTGAGGACCCCATGATTTTCCGTTAGGGAAAGTAGCAGAAGCTGGTGAAGGTAGTGATGGTACAGAAGCCATTGGATGAGACATTGTAGAATAGAGGGAGGGGAAAGTACCAGCTCTTGGGCGAACAGCGTTATTCATGCCGTTCTTTGGGCCCATTGAATCGGCAGCAGCACCTATGGATGAAGGAACTACAGGAAGATTGATACCACCGGCACTGGCGGGATGATGGTGCATGCCATGGGGAACACCGGAGGAAATGTCAGGCCGAGGGAGATCGGCGTTTTGGGTGGCTGGTTTGCGAACTTTTGGTAATCGGGGAGGGACACGACGCTTAAAGTTGGCAACGACTTCCGGAGGAGAGTGACGATTCAAGGTTGGATGGGCTAAATTGAGATTGAGTGAGTATGCGGGGAAATTGGATAAGGGTTGACGACTTACACCACGTGCTCGCGTCGGGGTCATCGATGGCAGGATCCACATTGCGCAAGTTGACCTTGCGCATGAAGCCGTAAATCTAAGCGAGCAAGGAACAAGGTGAGTGCGGCGTCGCGCGAAAAGAGAAGAGTGCTTACGTTTAACTGCCTCGAGAAGCTGGCGAACCTGGACTGGCGGTAAATGGAAGGTAGTACGTGCAGCGCAAGCTGTTCAGGCCTTTCAACGATAATCTGTTCACCGTTGGCATCCCATCGGATCATCTGCTGATACTCTGGTCTTTCGAGGAGACTGAAAGAGAGTGAGGACATTGAGAGACACAACATTCAAGATAAGGAACGCACGCGTAAAGCTTTGTGAGGAAGGTTGCCTGTGGCTTGCTCTCTAATTTGGGAGGATCAGAGTGTTGCTGCTGAGGCTGTTGCTGGTGCTTTTCATGATCGTCCTGGGGATCGAGTTCGAGGGAGGAGCCAGAAGAGGATGGATGGACGGGATGAGGAATGCCATACGCATGAGACTGATTGAGAGGAGGATATTGAGGTTGTTCTTCAACGGAGGGACGGTGGCGCTGAGGGTAGTAGAGGTCAGCCATATTGAGGGGAAGGGGGAACAAGTGAAGAGAGAGAGAGAGAGAGACCAATACATATAACTGTGTGTTGCCCCAGTCCGACCTCAAATGCGTCAGGGTCCATACCCCGATCCTTTGAACACAATCCCATTTTCGATTTTTTTTCTCTCCGCCGGATACGCGCGACCGGTTTCAATACCTCAGTCACCCTTTTGATCTCATCACACCTCTTAGCGACTATTAGTATCTCATCCCGTCTCTTTCATCGTCGCCACTGCTCGACTCCCCGTTGTCGTCGTCTCTCAGCAACGATCCAAGTCCGTGGGCACCCGTGGGATACTCACCCGTATCGTTTCGCGCAAATTCTGATCAAATTTCATCCCAGTACGGCTATTTCTCCAGACTGACCACAACAATGCCCGCACCCACTGGATCCCACAAACCGACCCTGCCTCTCCTCCTTCCTTTTCAGGTCTCTTGTTTGGGTCCCCATCATCGTCATCATATCACCCTCTCTATAGGAATCCTCGGCCATCGGATATCCTCTCCATCGCATGCCGACAGCGACGACATCCAAGCCACCCGACTCCCCGTCATGACAGCTCTTGACAGCTCAAAATCTCTACTCGTCAAAAGGGAATATCTCCGGCTCGTATATCCTCTTTTCCGGCCGGTTGCGAGAGCTCCCATCGCGCCGCATTTAGTAGTCCATCATATCGCCAGTTCCCCTTTATCTCGGCTTTTCGGTTCAAAATCAACCATGTCACACAATGTTGCCGCCCGAAACCGAGTCAGAAAGGCGATATATCCCAAATACGAGTACAACATCCCCCCATTCAAGCCTAACTCTCAAGTTGCTTATGCACCCTACCATATTGCCGAAAGCAAGGGAGCGGCCCGGCTTCTTTCCGCTCCTGTTCACACCAGATCTTGAATCAAGATCGGGCTGCACCTAGGCTCCACCTCCCAACCTCCCTTAGAAACCATGACTAAACAACAAAGCCTCTACCTCCGCCGTTGGAGATCTCTCCTCCTCACCTATGGAGCCACAGCCACTGCTTTTGTCTGTCCACATAGAGCGCGTCTGGGCACGGCAATTACGTGTCCAACGATCGAAGAACTTCTCGTATTGTCGATCATTGTGTGAACCTATCGAGAGCGTTTAAACAACTCTTCATCAACGCGAGCATATTATCACCCCCTCTGCTATTGCGATATCTCACAGGTAATACAGAGTCACAGACTCTGGGCGCAACGTTACAAAAGTCCAATCCGTGGCCCGCCGAATCCCAACACAGAAATCCTATCCCATTACCCCGGGTTCGACTCGACAACAGGTTGCCACCCAAAGCAAATCCCGGCTCAGCCCAATGCAAAGTAGTCCGCTACAAGCTAGGACAATCTTGCGTAACACATGACGGACAAATATCCGTTATCTCTTTCAAAGCTCATTTACGTTACCAATACAACTACCGTCCGAGCTAGTTTCGGTAATCCGCATGCATGTTCGCTGCTGGCGAATGTGTGGTGTGGAGCATCACGCCTTTGGTCGGTTGTAGATGCCGCAAAATTATCGCTCAAACAAGGGGGGGAGCCCGAAAAAAGGTCAGACTCTTATTGGTCTGTGGCAATTTTGTCTTGCTTTTTTTTTTTCGAGTACACAATTTTGCTCCATACCTTCACTCTTTCTCCAAAAACCCTGCATGGATCACGGGAGACTCCGATAATCCGTTGTCAGCGGTGGTCGGACGCAAGTAACTGAGCTCAACTGCTTATCTACACACTCGCAGCAGAGGTCGGATTCACTCGCAATGCCCTAAAGGATTCCCTTCAACGACGATGAGTGGTCAGTCATTCTCGTTATCTTTCATTGCAGCTAACGTCAACCACTATACGGCAGACCGTAAATTGGATACTTTAATACGAAATTCAAGGTCTTGTGGACTCTGCTCCAATCCTTCATCGCAACGTTACAACCCACTTTCCTCCGACTCTCTCCCACAAATCAACCTAGGCCCTCCAAAGTTGTCAACCCCTCCGCCGTCACCGATAATTGCGTCAGCACAGGGCCTCTTGCCATTGGTCGGCGCTTGACAGTTTGCCAACGTTCAAGGTCCTTGTGCGAAGAACTATGTGACCGTATTCTGGTGCCTGTACCCCATACAATGGATGCACTTTCTTGCTATGCCATTGGACGTCGCTTCAATCGATGGTTTTTAAATGCGCCATGGGGATAATGCCTCACCAATAGTACTGTCAAAGACAGCTACAAGACATTACAACCCATATGCCAATTAATTCGCCTGGAGACCGGTAGTTCAGTTGGAGATCTGGACTCCAAAAAACAACGTTCGTGGCTCTCCCGCAGCAGTACATTCACCAGCTCAATCGGATTTTTTGTTTCACGATCTCTGTACCTCTTCATTCTCCGAAGGAATGGTAACATCTAATCGTCGGGGCACGCGATATCTTTCTACCTATGGGTTATTCAGCTGAATGAGCTGTCATTACCCAGAACCGTAAGCCTCTCTATAGACATTGACCTCCCATGCCCTTATTCTCCGTTCTCAAACCTCCTAATCATGTTTTCAGGTGAGTATCTATATCCATTAGAGGACGGAACTACAGTAAATGTGGGGCAAACCACCGTTCGGGTCTCACCATTACCCCAATGAAGGGACAAGACAGTATCCAGTCTACAACTACAGCAATTGTGGTCCCAAGCCACCTCAGAGACGTGGCAGGTATTCGGCACAAGCCGTTCGTCTAACACATCTGCTTACTTGCATGCCTCGGCTGCGGTGTATACTCGGTGCTAAATCACAATGGCTCTTTATATCGCGTGTATACCAAGTGATTTCGCTTATGTTTTGTCTGCTTCTAAATCCGTCTCTGTGGAAAAATAGTCAGCCAAGCTCCAGGTCATGGATCAGTGTAGTCCCAGCAAATAAAAACTAGATTTGAACACGACAGAGATATATACGAAAATGGGCAAATCGACCCTACCATGGGCAAAGACCTGCCGTACAAGGTACTTTACTCCTTTCAATCCCTGTCTCGTGCAGTTTTTCATCGTGGGCTCACGTGTGGATAGCTTTCTTATTTCCACAGATAGTTCCCGTTTCTCCGAACCCCAAAGTCACCTTACACCTGCCTAGAGACGGCGTTCACGTACACCTGTTATCTTTGCGTCATATAGTGAGAATATAGGTGCTGAATCAGCTTCGTGGGTCATATTTGGGCGCACTGAAGGACCTGTTACCTCGAATCCACATGATGCAGTTAGACATTTCTTATTTTCCGGCCAGGCAAAGTTGAAATTGTGTTGATGGGCAGGTCACTATGAAGGTGAGATTACATGTTCCCTCGCGATAGATCGATAGAGCCCTCTAGGCCTGTATTATTCCACCTTCATGACTGGGAAAGCTAGTTGGACCTCCTCCTCGACAAGAGACTCCCGCCGTCGTCTTTCTGCCTCCCGCTCCCCGTATCAAGCACCGCCGACACCTTCAGCAGTCGGTATTCCACATCAGACAAGCTTCTTCGGGACTGTCTTCGAAAACCCTGCAGATCATCCAAACATGTGGCTCCAGACCCAGCTTCGATCACGGATTCTTCGCGTGTTTTGCAAAACATACTAGCTAAACTCGTTTGATCCTTTTGAATGGGAGTTGGGGATTAAGGGCACATCATCTCGAAGTCAGTGATACCCGTAACGTGTTAGCACGACTTGGGCACAGATCGCGAAATCTCGGGAATGGCTCTCCCGCTTTGAACTAACAACTGCATACGGACAACCATTCAACAATATCACATTGGCAAATGTTGTCAACTCCCACCGTCGGCAAGACTACCATGGTGTGGGTAAGACCCGTGATATGACATCACTGCGGTATACTCATAACAGACATATTAATTGTTCTCACATTTTTTTATTGAAACTAATAAGAGCGCAATCCGCTCTGAATGTGGAGCTTGAAGGGTGATTGCGAGTTCCACCAGGTCAGCTATACACATTAGATACCCGGAGGCCGCACTAGTTATTTGAGATTTCAATCTGAGCCTAGTTCAGCCGAGACTGATCAAGTTAAGGCTCAGGATCATTTCAATATTAGGGGTTTCGAGACACATGTGGAGAAGGAAGGCGTAAAACAACGTGGTGAACCTTCGGCAAAGTGGGATAAAGTCAGAAAGGGTGCAAGATCCTTTGACCAAGACACCGGTTCAGTTGAATCCTCTGCAATTTCAGTTTAACTTCTCCCTTTCGTGCGAAGACAAAGCCAAGAAATAGGCAAGGTTAGGAAGCGTGACTTCTCCGATCCTATCTCTACCTTCTGATGTCGCCGCTGGATCTTCCCGAAAACGTGTATTGTATTTTATCCCGATTCACAACCCTACCTTCCCGATTTGGTACCTCTATATTTTTTTGACAAGAAATTTGCATCTTGGTACCGTATTACTGGTGCAAGCCACCCGACTCACCCTGAGCGGCCTACCCTTTTGAGAAGTTGTGTCTTTGTCAGCATGAGGCTAATATTGGAGTGTGGAGACGGTTTTTCCTTAAAAACAAAAACGGCCTGCAATGTTGGGTATTGTGGAGTTGTGACATCCTGAATAATTTGATTATTGAACCACTCCTGAGCCGGCATATTCCAATTGGCTGATTGCGTTCACGCCCCATTCATTCACATTTTCCAACACTCTTCACGTCGTGCGCTCTTTGTCCATGGACGGGGTTCAACTTGCCCTTGGTCGACGAGCGGCGTCTTCCTATCCGAATTGCCCCGCACGATGATGCAATGGGCGCTGTTCTCCATATGTTACATGAATGTAAGGCACCGTTGCTGCTTGAAACCTAAAGCGCGAGTTAGATGTCCACGGTGAGTCACAGTCGTGGTCTATTGAAATGTTATGGCAGTATAGAGGATAACAGCTGATCTCATTTCGAGATCACAAACCTTGTGGAATGTTCTCTGAATGATCTGATATAGCACATTGGAGGTGAATAGAACGGAAATCATTCCAAAGCAAGTGACCATGCGATCGACTATTGCGCTATAAGCCAAAGCAATAAATATAGATCCAACGCATGGCCCCTTGACAGCCATTGGAGTAGAAACAATGTGATAGCCGGAGGGTTGCCCCAAACCTGGGTTTTGTTGTCAATGGAGAGTCCAGTTATCCCAGTAAGTCATGGAAGCCCCTTGCTTATGACTCTGTGATCACGCATGAGGAACGGAGCGATTGGCAAGCGTGTTGCAGGGATTGGATGTTACGAAACATTTGGCAACAGTTTGAAAGTATTCCCGATGTTTAGATAGGTGATCCCGGGTAAAGATGGATATCAACGAATTACGTTTGATTTTCTCGTTTCAGTGTCTGTAGCATCGTACAGATTCCCCTTCGTCGTTCGACCAATGGAATAGCAAGTTGTCAGTAAGTAACTTTCGCTATCATCTCGGCGGTAGGTTGCAGATAAGATTGATGACCTAACTGGGCGGAAACTTCGTATTGCCGGTAGCTGGCGTGGAACCGTGAACAAAGAAGCCATAAATGGTTCTGCCAGACTGCGGGAGGGACCATGATGGATAGAGGGTGGAAAGAGCGCTTCGGCCAATACCAAGGTTTGACCGAGTCCATGTGGAACCCCAAGCGCCTCATTAGCTAGACTACAGGGGTAGAGATTTGGTATGAAATTAGAGAACAGCCCTTGATATACCTCGCATCAGGCCAGAGGCAGCAAGGTATCAGATGGAAAAGCGAACAGGGGAACTGTCATTCATTCTGACGCCATCTACTTTTCCCACATTCCATCCTCTAATTGTGTTCAATCCGATAACAAAGTCAGCTGATTACTTTCGATTCAATGTTGATAATGATATATGTTTAGGGGCGAAATACCTGTGTGTACTCGGGAATGAAATCAGCATGGCCTTGTGAGAGTCTTTCCCCCTTGATGATGTTTATTGGTGCCGATTCAACGACCAGATGGGAGATGTTTTCACCCCCGACATTGGTGCACCTCGGCTTTTGTTTTAATTGTTGTTACTTACTCCTCAGGTTTGGTACGTACTATTTTGGTCTAGTGACCCTGCACATGTAACGGAGCTTTTTCTGGAGATCGTAGGCCCGACACTGTGGTCTACATGTCGCTATCTGACATTCATTCACAGAGATTCATTTGGTATTGCTGATTGGGGATGCACCATTCTCACAGGGCCTCTACCTTAAAACGTAATTTGCTCCTGGACCTCACGAGATATTCCAGCAATAGTGCAGCCGGCATTACCTCAGCCAACGCAACCTTTGCCGACGACAGTTTCTCACTGCGGTTCTTTCCCCGACGTTGACCCATTTTTGCTAGCGCGCACGCGCCTCGTGATTAACCGCGTAAATATGTAATAAGAGGCGAACTGGGGCGTTCTAGCTTCGGCGGTCGGTAGCACTGTCACCATTCAAGGCAATTGCGCTATCAACGCTTTTGTATTGCTAAAGTTACATTACCTTGCTCATTGAATTGAGAAGTCGCTAACGAAGGACCTATTCAACGCGTCCATCATGTGCTCATTCTACGAACCGCGATGCAGCCATGGATGATGCAGATGGAGGCAATGGTTCCTCAATATCTCGATCACCAAAAATACATTCCTCAGCCAAAACAAATCCCGAAGGTAATGATGTTTGGGCTCTCAATATATGAGCAATATTACTGATACGCGTCCCATATTTTATCGAACTTGTGGGTCAAATGTGGCGTAGAAAAGCAGAAGTGTGTCTCTATAGTTTAAACCAGATATGCCAAGTCACTCGTTAAAATAGTACAAAGAATCATTTATGAAGAAAGACGAGAGCAGAAACCGAATGAAAGAGTGAGATCATGGCAGCATCAATAATAAGATCGATGAACGAGTGAGGGCAAGCGACTTGAGTAGCTAGTGAGAGCAAGCAACCAGAGAAAAATGGGCAAACTGTGATATGTCCCTAACAAGAGGAAATACGATTCCATCGAGCAAAGAAAAGCAGGAGGCAGGAACGAAGGTAAGTTAGCGACTGGGACAGAACAAGGGTACCAGGTGTAATGAAGCGTCAATTGTGTAATGCAACGAGAATGAACAACGAAAGATTATATACCGTCAGATGAATAAAAACGATGTGAGTGATACCGTCTGAGCATAGGAGAAGATAATTATGGCAGGCGAAACAGTGAAAGAGATCGTCTTGAGGGGTGTTAGCAACAAAGGAAAGACAGGGGATCTTATTGACGTGTAACGTGGTCTAAGGGATCCTCTCCATCGTGATGCAAAGTCACGCTAGAGAAGGCTCCGAATAGATCATCTTGAGCACTTTGGACGATGGTGATGGCTTGTTGATGGTAGTAGCCCTCCTTTTGATTCATCAAGGGCGGAGGAGGATCCATCCCATCGTCGTTTGCAGCTCCCATTGTTGGCGTAGTGGGAACACCTGCTCCTGCTATGCCGCGAATCTCATGTCTCTCCAGATCCATAGACTTGGACTCTCGCATGGGACGGAAGTTGACGGCATCGATGCCGTTAGAAGCAGCTGGAGTGATCTGAGGGGATGACATGAGACACGTATTCGGGAGGTCGACCGAAGACACTTACGGGAGGACGGGTATTTCTCAGCAAACCCCAATTGATTTTGGCAAACCATTTGTGATGTTTGACTTCACTCGCACCGCTGTGACTTCCCAACCTCCTAGTCTCGTCCTTGTGCAGCAATTTGGTAATAATGTCTTTGCAGTCCCTACAACCAAGTAATTCAGTCTATATCATGAGATTTGTCGGCCGCCAAGACTCACCTTGTCACCTTGGGAGTGTCGGGGAACATGACGTCCAGTGTCATGACATTGTTGAAGGTCTGAGACCTGTGGCTACCCTTGAAGGGCGTTGTTGCATACTATAAAATGTTGATCAGAGGTTAATTAGTTTGTATATCGATCCAAGAATCTCACAATCATCTCATAGATCAGAATACCCAGAGTCCACCAATCAACGGCTGCAGTGTGACCAACATTCTTGATCACCTCCGGCGCAATGTATTCTATTGGCAACGAGTCAGAAAGACGCCCTAGTTACCCATTCTTTGAACTCACCTTCAGTGCCAACAAAAGAGTTGGTCCTAAAGTCCGCGGTACACGATTTAGTATCGATGAGAGGAACACCATTAGGTTCAATTTGAGCTACACCAGCCGGCTTGCCCCCTGGTTTGCCGCTCTGCTTGGCCAAATCGAAATCAGACAACATGATGTGGCCAGTTTGATGAAGCAGGATATCTGACACGTGATAAGCATTAGAAAGAAGATCCATGAGCTCAATCTGGAAACTCACTCTCTGGTTTCAAATCCCGATAGATGTAACCCATGAGATGAAGGTACTCGAGGGCAGCTGTCACCTCCGCTGCATAGAACCTGGCTTCGTCTTCTAAAAGACACTTTCCAGGACGGGTTTGTAATGCCCTGAAGAATTCGCCTCCCATACAATATTCCATGCAGAAATAGAGGTATTCTTCTGACTGGAAGGAGTGGTATAGAGTAACAATGAAAGGATGATTAGCAGTAGCGAGGATTTCTTGCTCTGCTAGCGCTCGCTTGATCTTTTTACGAGCAATCATTTCCTTTTTCGATAGCACTGCAAACAGGGTGATGAATGAGGGTTCGGAGCCAGATCAGGAACCCTTCACACTGACCTTTCATTGCATACAACTTCTCAGTCTTCTTTTCTCGAACAAGGTACACTCTTCCTACATCGCCACGGCCAAGGAGTTTGATCTTCTGGAAGCTATTAGGACCGACTTGGACAGATCCAACTTTGATCGAGTTGCTAGAATACGTTCTCCTGAAAGTCTGTCGGGGGGTAAGGTTATTAGGGTTGACAGTGGTATGAAGCCCATTTGGATCGGGCTTCTGACCACTCGGGGAGAGTGGAGGTTCCTTGGAGGACGGAATCTTGAACGCGGCTGCAACACTATTCGCCCTAGTTGGACGATTGGGCTGGTGTTTCCCTCGTGCAGAGGATTTTGAGGAGACGGTGTCGAGCGAGTCTGTACCGTTGTCGGATTGAGTCAAGGGAGGGGAAGATGTGGGGGTGGTCGGGGATTGAGGAAGAGGAGGAATGGGTTCTGCTGGAGCGAGAAGACCGTTTTTGGTAACAGAAGAGGGAGATCGGGATGAATTAGGCAAAAAGAGACCTTTTGCGTTTGGAGCAGAGGCAACACGCCTGATGAACCGGGAAGCGGCGGATGAAGACGATTTGGCTTTGGGAGAAAGCGGTATGTTCTGACGGGGAGGAGACCGTGACGGGGATGTGGTCTGCTGGCCTAGATGGAGGTGAGATCCCTTGAAGTTGTTATGCGACAAACGGCTGAGAAGACGGTATTTGTCGTTTTTTGAGCGTGACGGAGGCGTGGTTTGCTGGGGATTCCGTGACTGGTTTTGCTGTGACGGATTTGAATCGGTCGAGCGAGTTTCGGAAGAATTATAGGAAAACCTGTTTTCCGTTTGTTGTTCTTGTAAAGGAGCGAATGTGGGTGCGGGTGACTTGACGGAGACAGCGGGGGACGTTGGTGTTGACTGTTGAGGACCGGGTGTCATCGGTTCTTGAGAGACCAATGTTGTGGCCATGGATGCTGCGTCAGCATTCAACGTCTCCGATGTTGGCTGTCGCTTCAGTCGAAATTTGGGCATCTTCCACGCTGTCGGTGTCGTCGCATCCGGCATGATCCTCGTTTTTTTTCTTGGTTTCTTTTGCGTTGATGAACAGGGGAAGGAAGAGGATTTCTAACAGAACCACCCTGGTCTTTAAGCGGAGTTTCATCTAGGGTGCCTGATTTTGATCGGTCTCACTGATGTCGCTTCCGTCTCAATCGCAGTCGCTGTCTCGCTAATCGTTTTTGATACTGGCACTAATGCATTCAAACCATCCGACCGACCTCCCCGACGCCATCAATCCTTACGCTCACTGTTCGCAGTTTTTTTCAAGGGATCTCCACCTGTGGCTCATTTCCCTTGTCCCTTGATCACAAGGCACTCGAGTGAAAAAAACAGCCACCATCAGGTAATCTTCGTGTAGTAGCCATCCAAATAGCCTCTGGTACACTTTGCCATCCCATTGCCGCTCACACGTACTACAACCGTCTAGTGGCAAGTGATGGAAGCTGTGCAACCTGGCGTCTACAAGTTGACAGCGTTTAAACTTACCAAATTCGTATGAAGGAGTGTATTACAGTGCTTCGTCCTCATTTGTACCTAAAGTGGGAAGGTCTCATTTTCACATTATGATTTTCTATTCTCTCTAAACGGTTACGACAAGGACATACAAACTGGTTTCAGGACATAATTCAAACGGTAGGTGTGTCCTAGAGCGTCAGGGGACACGCGTTGGCGAACGACTTGTATGCAGGTCGCTCCAGTGAATTCAGAGCAACTTTCTTATCTGTCTCTATATCTTGAATGAGGGCCTCTGCAATAAATAAGGACATCAATAGAGGACAGCGAACATCGTGGATATATATTCACCTCGGGACGTATAATCTAATTCTGGTCGAATGTACCCAAGAATCACCGCAGACAGTTTGTGTCCATAAAAGTCCGTCTCAAAGTTGTGCATGATATGGATCTCCTAAACGCGAAAATAACAGCCAACGAGTTGGAATCCGATCAGGGATCTGTGTTAAGGTGAGACACTCACTGCGGTTAGCTTCTCATTCTTGTAGAATGGATTCCATCCCAAGCTCATAACCATGGGCCAAGTCTCCAATTCGTCTTGTTTCCGAGTCTCGTCATGAGAACTTTGATCAGAATCTGCATTTCCGGCTGTCGGAGCGTGGAGCCGTGCATATCCGTAATAGATCCCAGTCTCCACTGAAGTTGTAAGGGATTCTAGTGCATCGTCGGAGAGGTTGGCTAAAGTATCACAGTCGAATCATTACTTTTCAACAACCTTTGTGAGACTCAAATCACTTACCTGTAGGACATCCCAAGTCTTTACCTCCTCTTCCAAAACCTCTTTGAACTGTTCCACAAAGTGTAATTGGAAAAGGGGGTTCAGGTACTTCGGGCCCAACAATTGATGGACGCGAGAGCCTAAAACTTTCAGTTTGCAAAGGTGCTGGACGTCGTTCGGGGCTCTTTGCGGTAGTAGTCATCGTGGTTGTAACAGAGGACGACATCAATGTGCAACAGTAGACCACAATGTAGCGGTGGTTGATTCCTGTGTTCGCAAGATTGATCTCACGATACGTATGCGCCCACCGACATGTGAGACTTTAAAAATGGCTGCCCCGCAGTCGAATCTCATGATAAGCGCACAGATTATTAATCTTTTTATTCAGCATACATTCCAGAAAGATAGCAACGAGTACGTAGAAAACGAAAAGCCCTAGGGTATAAAAAAGGCAACACCTGCGTCGTAGCCCTCATTAAATCCGTGTTCTATAAGGGGGTTATTAAGGAATATGGTCGGCTGGCAACGACTAAAAACTCACCGAATTCCCAGCGCAAACCACTTGATCCCTTCTCCTGCTCATGCTCATTCAACCTTCGCCTGATCCACTGATTTCTGAAGCCCAGCTCAGAAATTGCAGGTCCTGGTGTGGAACAGAACATGTACGCGTCATCCCATCCGATAGAGTATCCATCCTCGAATCTCCAAAATTCGTAGTTACCCCCTTTAGCATTCCAATAATCCATGTGCTGTTCTGTGAATTAGTATTACGTGAGCGCCTACGTCAGCTCTCGGCATCCCCCGACTCACTCAAAGCTGTCCGGAGAGCAGCCTCTTTTTTTGCGTCATCCCTTTTGGTTATTCGAGTCCTTGTTTGCCCAAAGAACGAAGGCAAGATCTCTGCCCTGGTTGCGTCCCTGAAGGACCATCCGGCGTTCCAGCCAGTCTTGAGTTTGTATGTCCAGAAAAACCATCCTGCACAGGTGGCTTCAAACAAGTCCAGCTGAGCCCTGACGAACACCCTCCTTTGTCTATCTTGTTCGCCAGCTTCATTGGACCTCAAACTCGAGGGATGCAGTGCGGCGCTCCATTCGCCGACGATTAAGTTTCCCCGAGCGATGTCTGACATTGCCTTCATGAAAGGCAGAGTGTCCGATTTCAATATTGCGGCATGCTCATCTCCTGATTTCTGGTGGTCGTCCTCGGTGAAGGAACGATACAAATGGTGGTCCACCACCACAAAATCAGATCGTTCACCGACAAATTTGGCGTACCAAGGCAGGTCCCAGGCATCAGAGATATAGAGGGGAAAGTTGGGATGGGCTGTCCGGAGTGATTGAATCGTTGTTTCGTACCAGGACTGTATCTGATCGTTGTTGGCCGGTTCGTTGAGTAGCTCAAGACCGACTACGTTCGGATACTTTGAGAGATGCTTGACGAGATACTGTAGCGCTACCAAGGTAGCCTTTTGATTTTTTTCAGAGGACCAGAAATTGATCTGCCCGGTACTAGTTCCGCAGTGTGCTACAAGGAATCACAGAATTAATTGAGCTGAGTGGCAAAAAGATATCCCTAACTCACAGTCCCTGTTTTGACCGCCTGCAGCAGCATGCAAATCAACCAAGACGCCAATACCATGTTTCCCGGCAGCTTCTATGCCTCTTTTCAGATACGAGTACGCACTGGAGTACACATCTCCAAATCCATCGTAATCTGTTCCCTCCAAGACGTTGGTTCCACATGGACCGCTAAGGTGAAAATATCCAATCTACAGCGGCCGCTTGGTAAGATGGTCGGGAATGAGTGGATGGAAATGCGTACAGGAATTCGAACTGTGTTTATTCCTCTGGCTGCAAGCCATTCCCAATCTTCCTCTTGGATCCAAGTATCCCAGTGCTCTTCCAACGTCTCTTGCGCATTCATCCCTTTGGCAACATCTAGGTCACTAGCTTTAACCCCAACAGCACATCTATAGGGTTCTTTCACGATCCAGGGTTCAAGAGAGAACCAAGATCCTTGGATGTGCATTAGGAGACCTGAACATACATCACCAGTGATAAATCACTTACCAAGATTCACACCTCGCATCTTCCGATATCGATAGACATCCGAAGGACCTAGCTTCGTTTGGCTTTTGGATGAGGTCTCTGCATATCGCAAATCAAAGTGAGCGAGTCGATCAACCTTTTCATTCAACTTGGTGAGAAGGCCCATCGCTTGTGGTTGCACAAAATCAATGATGCAGACGATGTGACGTCACACCTTGCTGTCTAATCCAGTGCGGCGCTAAACCTCAAACAGAAGCATCGTCAAACGTTGGGATGCTAGGTGTTGTGCTTAATTCGGAAGAACGGAGCACTCCACAGGGTCTTGTAACGACCAGTCTGGATTAGAAGGGTTAAGGAGGAATAGTATGTCCCGTGACAAACGTTCAAACACCTGAAGAATATACTTTGTCGATACTTTGGAGGGGAAATGCCAGCATGTCAGGGGATTCGACCAATCAAGAATGGAATGATGAGTGATTCGGCCGGATATAATGTGTCAACCACCTGTTTTCGCGATCTGTTGGGTGAATGGCGTGCCCGCATATTTAAGACTCCGCTAATTTTTTCCTGCACCTCCATTACTTTAATGTGGACCAAGAGACCGTAAGGATCAGCATAGACCTCATTCCATTATCCACCATGGCTACCAATACCGGGCTCTCTACACCAATGTCCACGTCTTCTACCCTCACAAATCCTGATCTTTTCAAGCTCAAAGAAGAGCATGATCCTACCGTCCTCACTCCCACTACTCTTTCCAGTACTCCCGCACTTACCACCGCTTCTGCAGTTATCGAGTCGATAGCATCCCAGAGCAGCGCTATTGTATTCATATACGATCTCGCCCTTGAGGCTGGATTCGGACAGCTGACCAAGAAGTGGTCCGATCTTGGTGTTGGAAGTCCGTACACTGTGTTGCAGACTCGTACCGGAGCAGGTCTCATGCTTGCAGGCAGACTTGGCCAAGGTTCGAGTGCGACTACAACCTCCAGCTCTGTTTCAACAGCTTATGTCACTCCCGAGGGGTTGGCCCAGATGGTTCCAGCGTTGGCATCATTACCTTCTCCTACCGCATCCAAGCGCGTGGTAATTCAAGTCCCTGCTGTCAGTCCTTTCGGCCCGAATTTGGCATTGGTCCCGTCATCATCGTATACTTCGCTACTTAGTCATCTTCCTACTGATGACTTTGTCATACTTTCGTCGGCTACCGCCAACGAAGCTGTCGAAGCCACGAAACTCTGCTATGCCCTGCATGACAAGCACGTGATTCACGTGTTTGACCATTACAGCGCAACGAGAGAAGTTCGGCTTATAGGAAATCCATCTCCTCAAGTTGTGCCAGACAGCTCGTCGAAGTCCTCAGTTCCAGGATGGGCTCCCTTTGAGTTTGCAGGTAGTGGAAGGGCAGGAGTGGTATATGTCGCGTTGAACAGCGCGGTAGGCCTCCACGCCAAAGGCATAGTCACCAATCTAGTCGGATGCGGAATTATCACAGTTCGTATCCCCAAGCCTTGGGATGTTGATGGCTTCCTCCGAGTCCTTCCAGGTACTGCCAAAACTGTACATGTCCTCGCGGAGGTCACCGCCCATCATAGCAATTCTCCATTGTACGAAGACGTTGTTACCACCTTGGTTTCCTCCAACCATGGTGCACGCATCCAGTGCACTCGTCTCACACACTCGCAAATTCATGGCTTCATCAACGATCCTTCCTCATTCACCCAGTTCATCCAATCTCTCTCCACTCCACGAGGGTTGATCAACTCCTCCAATGTTCAGGCCTACAAGGCGAAGAAATTACTTTTCCTTGGAGCTCCAGTCGCGTCCCTTGCCACTCTTCCACCCGCTATGGCACACGGCTTTTCGGCAGGAAGCAGTATCCGTACTCGACTTTCAACCCAGTATGACGCTTTCTCCAAACCCAGTGGTGTTGCTCTTAGTCGCTTAGTTCTCACTTCTGATGAACTCCATGATGACACCCCTCTGGAGCTCCTCTTCCCTCTGAATGGTAAACAAGCTTCGGCCGATTTCGTAGGGATACTGGATCACACCCTCGTCAAGACGCACGATGCGCTCAAGTATTCGAAAGAAGGCTCTGAAGTCGTACTCTTCTCCTCATGGTCTCCCGAGGAGATTTTCAGCAACATCTCCAATCACAATCTTGAAACCATACGGGCGAAGTCCATCTCCCTTTATACTCTCAATACTAAGCAGACAGCAGCTGCGCTCGCTGGTCGGGACAGCGAAGTGCTAGAGAGCGTTCTGGCTTATCTGGCTGTTCTACGCTTGTTCTTGGGTGTATCTGGTACGGTCAACAAGTTGGAGTCCTTGGCGAGAGCATTGTTTGGTGACGATGTTGAAGGTTGGGAGATGGCAAAGATTGTTGGGGCGTTATGGGACAATTTAATCCAACTCAAGGTCCCTGAGTCCGCATCAGACGAGGAGTCTGGCGAACAAGCCTCAAAAAGTTTTGAATTCAATGCAATTCAACTGGAATCCTTACGTGACAGCCTCAACGAGAATCCAGTATCCTCATTAGGCAAATGGCACAAAGGAGCGCTTCATCTTCTCTTTTGCGAGGCATTCGGTCTCTCACGACATCAACCTAATACCTCAGAGCAAGATCCCTCCTTGCGACCCGACATTGAAGAGCGAACCTATCAAGTTACCTGCGCCGTCAATCGTCGACTCACACCTATCACCTACGATCGCAACGTATTTCATCTCGAATTTGATACGTCAGGTACTGGTTTGCGATACGAGATCGGAGAAGCTCTTGGGGTTCATGGTTGGAATGATGAAGCTGAGGCCCTAGACTTTTGTTCTTGGTACGGGTTGGATCCAGATGCGCTGGTTACAATTCCAGTACCTAATCGACCCAACCAAGTTCACACTCGCACGGTGTTCCAAATACTTCAACAACAGATTGATATATTTGGGAAGCCACCTAAATCGTTCTACAGCTCTCTAGCGGATCATGCTGAATCAAAGGATCATCGTCTTGCATTGCGCTTCATCGGGGCAGCGGAAGGCTCCGCGACCTTCAAAAAGCTCTGCGACGTCGATACCGTGACATTCGCCGATATCCTAAAGAAATTCGACTCAGCTCGACCTCCATTCTCGGTTTTGTGCGAGCTCATTGGAGATATCAAACCACGACATTATAGTATTGCCAGTGCTCAAAGCGCTGTAGGGGACCGGGTTGATCTTCTTGTCGTGACTGTGGATTGGGTAACCCCCAGCGGTATGTTTCTATCTAAGCTCAGAAGTCCATCACAACTCACAATAGACCAACAGGCTCTCCTCGATTCGGCCAGTGCACCCGTTATCTTGCTGGACTGAAGATTGGTCAGAAAGTGACTGTTTCGATCAAACCAAGCGTTATGAAATTACCTCCCGACAACATGCAGCCAATCATAATGGCTGGACTTGGAACTGGGTAAGTTTGGAATCGTTTGCGTTGAGGTCTTAACAACCCGTCTCATCGTATACTTCTGCTGCAGCGCCGCGCCTTTCAGGGCCTTTATTCAACATCGAGCGCACTTGGCTTCCAAATCAATACCCGTTGGTCCCCTTGTCTACTACTTTGGCTCACGCCATCGTTCACAGGAATACCTGTATGGCGAAGAGCTCGAAGCTTACATTGCTGATGGTATCATCACCCACGCCGGCCTTGCATTTTCGAGGGATGGGAAGCAAAAGGTATATATTCAACACAAGATGTTACAGGATGGAGACTTGCTTGCAAACCTTCTTGCTGGTGGTGATCAAGTTGGAGCTGAGAATGTGCCAAAGGGCGTGTTTTACTTATGTGGACCCACATGGCCAGTTCCAGACGTGTATAAGGCATTAGTAGGAGCTCTCGTTCGTTGCCAGGGCTACACGGAGGAGAGTGCAGGTGAATATCTAGAAAGCTTGAAAGATGAAGAGCGCTATGTATTAGAAGTTTATTAGAAGTAGTAATCCATGTTTCTCCTACCCGTCATTCGGGACTTAGATCTGTTGCTCTGTATTTTCCCTATAATACAAACCAAGAAGGCTCCTTTCTTTGTCATCCAAGATGCGTGTTCTGACGAGCTTCAGGGTACACGTCGAACGCCATGTTTTCCAACCGTGAGATCTGGATAGAAATTTGGACTATACTCTGCTCCTCCCCTTTTGCTTGCACATAGATGCAACAGTCCTTGCGGATTCGACGGCTGAGAATCAGTCACAATCCCCTCAACAATGAAAGCAAACTTATATTCAACCGGAGTTATCTCACGGTTGGTGCGGTCGAAGCATCAGTGACGGAACCAGGTATTTTTCCCATTACAAAACTTGAAAGTTTCAATGAATTCTGAAAGCATCTCTATACTCAGGTGAAATCACAAGCAAATCGTCTGAATCATCTCAAGATGGACCTCGTGCCTCCTATCTGTCCCGAACGTCAAAAGCTTCAACCATCAATCCCAATTTCTTCACTTCTCGACCCAGTCCGAATGCTTGGATGATCTCTCCACAATACCTGTCCCTTCAAGCTGCTCTTACAGCTTCCTCGTACAGCCCTTCCGTTGTGTGGGATCGTTATTCCGCCTTGGTCGCTTACATGGGCTCTGAACCTCTTCCCTTGGAGTTGCATCAATCTACCCTTCGGAAGTGCGTCACATCTCCAGCCCAACTCAGAGCATATAGGAAGGATTGGATAAGGAAGCTTACGCGGAATGAGGAAGTGGCAAAATGGCGAGCTCACTCTTCCAAGTGGAATCCATCATTACCTCCTTATAACCCCCTCTACTTCGACGACACGCGTCTTCGGTCCGTCATCCGAAACATCTATCAGAGTGGCAACATTCCAAATACTGAAGATTACAACTTTATGCTCGAGTTCTACGCGGCTGCAGGGAATTTCCGTGCACCTCTCTCCATCCTACGCGAAATTCGAAGTGAGCTCGGGGACCAGGCATTAACTGCTCAGACCTATGAGTTATGCTTGCAAGCCTTTGCCGAGTATTCGGAACACAAAGTGCATGCTGCAGAGATGTCCGCTCGAGAGCAATCCCTGAAGACATGGGCGAACGAGGTGCTGTGGGTGCTGCAATCATGTAAAGTGGCCCTAACCAGCTCAATGCTGGAAAGCCTGCTCCGCATGATGCAGAATTTTGATGATACCTCGATGTTGGAACTCCTGCTCAGCAGTGGGTATGGCATCGATCTCAGGAATCCAGATCGTCCATGGGATCCTTTCACTTCTCGTTTTGCGAGGGCATATCAAGAAGCAGTTACTTCTGCCGTTGCACCTCCGCAAGTTCCTCATATGTCCACCTCGGCATTGAACGCGGTCATTACCGTACTAGGTCGAAGAGGAGATATTCCTGGCATGGTGTCTGCTTTCGAAGTCCTTACTTCTCCTTTACCCCTTCCGCCCCGGTTGGATGCATCTATCAACTCCAGCGGGTTCGATGAGGTGGAAGACGAAGAGCCAGTATTTTACGATAGCCCCACCCGGGATAATTCTCAAACCCTCATTTCACCTCCGTCACCACCTCGACCCAACACAAAAACGTACGAGCGGATGCTAAAGTACGCTGCGTTGTCTCAAAACCACTTATTATGTCGATATCTACTCTCCAGCGCAATGGCTATGGATCGACGGCACCATCTTCAACTTCAGGACGATATCCGCAGTGGTGCTACCCCATTGAGGGGTGTTGCCGTTGCGGTTACACACAATATGCTTAACTCCGTGTTAAGCACGACGAATAATCTCAAGTCGCGTATGGAATGGATGGAGAAGGTGCTCCGGACAGTGGTATCGCAAAAGCACCTGGATGCCTTGTACTTTCGGAAATTCTTAGTGGATGACCATAAGAACTATCCCGCTCGTAACCGCATCAATACGCCGCGATTCATCTCTCAACTTGACACCTTTCAAGTTGAGGCATCTCCCACGCTACCAAGTGCTGATGTTGAACGGCCTTTTGATGTCGTTCGACATCTCTCATACCTTAACAAGGAGCACGTCCGTGCAGTGGAAATGCTGCGTCATGTACGGAGCACACTACGAGATTGGAAGCGATACGGCACTCCATCCCCTGGACCTCGCGCATATAATCGCCCTTTGAAGCACCACTAGATAGAGGTAGATTATCTACAGTATGAGGACTTATTTAATGTAATTGTGTTCCCGGGACCGAAATCCAACTTTCATCTCTGCGCGCAGTTATATTAAAGAAATTGAGTATATTAGGTATATGCATGACATAAACGATGATTTCATTAGCCCGAAAATCCGAAATTTGATGCAGGGAAACCTCCTCCATGCTGGAAGCCCGGCTGATTGAGACCTGTTTGTTGATAGCCGATTTGTCCACCCAGCATTGACGGCTGGAAGCCTGTTGGTTGAGATTGCACACCCATTGGGCTCCATCCCGTAGGTTGCGAGGCAAATGCTTGAGGGGCTGCGAAGGCAATGTTAGATTTGTTAAAACTACCGGCATCAAGCTTACCTGTCGCGGGTCTGAGGGCATCATATTTGTCTGATTATGAGGAAGGGTGAAAAAGGAGCCAGTAATTAAGTGAATGCAAACATACCGGATGCTTGGGGAGCAGAATTATTGGCAAAAGACCCAGCCTTCATTGAAGCGAAGACATTGGCCGGGTTCGTGTCAGCACTCTGGGTTGCTGTGGGATTGGGCTGAGATGGGTTGAAAGCGGGAGGCTCTTCACAATAAAGGGTAGTCAGTAAAGCTCACGACAGAAGCTTGGGGGGAACATACGAGATTGAAGGTTACTAATGAAACTACTTCCAGGATTGGTTATAGCACCAGCAGAAGGAGATAGTCCTGCGAACCCAGTTGGCTGACTTTGAAGCTGAGAGTGTTGGAAACCTGGCGGATTTGCGAAGGGAGACAGCGAACTCGGCATTGACTGTTGCAAAAAACTAGGTCCACCCAGCATTCCTCCGCCCACACCTGTCATATGTGGCTGTAGTGTCGAGAATCCAGGTCCGGGAATAGTTTGTAGCGGGGAGGCACCTGTAGGTTGTTGAATTAGATAGTTGGGACTATTGAGGCCAAGGGGTGGGGACGAAACCGCGCCTGGTCGAGTCGGAATGAAACTGCTGAAGCCGGTATTCGTCGGGATAAGAGGACGAAGCAGCCCCTCGTTTGCTGGAACAGGTGCAAGTGGTCCTCGGGGCATGTTCGCGCCGAATACACCAGTTTGTTGCGCTACCAGGAGGCTTCCAATAGGCGTCGGATTTGCACCCATTCCCATCCCAGATTGGAAACCAGGTGGAGGGGAAATAGAAGGAACCGCTGGAGGAGCTGCTGGTGCGGAGGGTGGTCTCCAAGATCCAAGTTTAGCGAGATTGTCAAATTCGTTGGGGAGGGATGTCCCAGGAGTCGAAGTTGTAGCTGGCCTCTGGATGGATGAGCCGCTAGTTTGTTGGGGGGCTTGCGTTGCTGCTGGGGTTTCCTCTTGGGCTTTAGGCTGGGTACTGGGAGCTAGAGCCGGCGCAGGAGCGGATGCGGGAGTTGTAGAAGGAGCTGGGACAGGAGGAGCAGGAGGGGGTAACGACGTTGTGGCAGGGGTAGGAGCAGGAGTCGAAGGTTTGTTACTTGCTGCTGAAGTGGGCCGAGGTGCCCAAGCATCGTCATCAAAACCACTAACCACGGGCGTAGGCTTGCTTGCACCATTAGCAGTCGATACTTTGGCAGATGGGCTGACCAGGCTAGGAGATCCGCCTCTCGATAGTTGGTCTGAAGCCGAGCTGAGAGTGGATGGATCGACGGCTAATGTTGTAGATTTGGTTGGCGTTGGCCTTCCTCTTCTTGTGTTATTCCTCAGAGCACCTTGAGGACCAGCGAATAAACCGGGTGAAGGACTAGTTGTGTTGGCGCGCTTTGGCTCTCCCCGGGATGCTTGATCACCATACTCCTGGCGCTGGAGCTGCATGGCCAATTCTTCATCTCGTTTAACTTGCTCCTTCACTCGTGGGTCGTCTGTCCGTGACCGTTGCACCTTCCAGTCCTTCTGCTCTATCTTCTTCAGCACACGGATTATATCCCCTTCTCTGAGTCCCAGAGCTCTGAGAGAGTCCGCCTTCAGGTCCGGCAGCACCGCTTCATCCATTTTCTCTCGTTCGAATGAGTGCGCATAGCGAGTGCAGTCATCAAGATCGCATCCTGCGGAAAGGAAGAACTCGAACCAGTCTATTCCTGGCTTTTTAGGAGGCGGGGATGGACGAGGAGGCTGTGGGCTGTTGGAATCGGACCGACGTCCGCTATTCAGTTGACCCAAAGGAATATTATCTTCACTATCTGCGGAGAGGGCCTTTGGCGGCGCACGCGACGCCGAAGTGGATGGTCCTTTACGGTTGAGACGCTCGATAATCTGCATATCCTCGGTTGACATTTTTTCTTCCGGAACTTCAATCACAACGCCGTTCATCTTATGCAAGCGAACTTTGCCATTGTGAACACCAAGAAACTCTGCCTCCACTTTGAATTGCCCAGAACGATCGTGCCATACACGGGTTTGATTTGGATCTTTTTTTTAGTTGGGAGATGAGAACAATTTTTGCAAGCAGTGCATATGGGAACTCACTCGGCTTTTCCAAACTGGGTCGCCCTGGCAGGTCTTTCGAAGCAGAATGCGAATGCCCGGGGCTATAAAAAGATTTAGAGTCATAGGAGGTCAGCAAGATGGCCATGCTACTTCATAGATAACGATAACAATTGAAAATTAAGTGCACTGCACGCAGTTGCATGTAACGATGTAAAAATTCATCGGGTAGTTGAACGAGAGGCATACAAAGGAGAAGTTGTCGAAGTACGAAGATAGGATGGCGAAGACGAAGCCAAGTAAGAAAAGGGCTTCAACGGTGGAGTGCCGTTGCCCACAGACGGAGTGGGTAGCACCCCACCGCCAACATCTGGCAGCTTTGGCACAAAGTTCTGACGAATGGACGTTTGGACTGAAGGAACAGAGACGGAAGGAGCAGAAATGGAAGGACCTGGGGATGCGGGACGGGCAGAAGCTTGTAAATATGATGGCTTTGGGGGTTTAACGGGTGGGGTTACAGGACGAGAAGGAACTGATTGTGCTAAAACGGTAGCTCTTGGAGCTAGTACCGGAGTAGCAGGACTGATATACGAGAAGGGCTTGGGGGATGCTGTGAGATCCGCGAGTGCGTATGAAGGAGTGCTTGGGGATAATGTGGATGAAGGAGTGGCGGGGCGGGTGGTAGGGACTACAGCCGCAATCTGAGTAGATCTCGAAGCTCGCCTTTCGGAAATTGGGCCCAAGTCATATCCCAGCGTGTTCCCAGGGAGTGACGAGGAGCGCACTGGGGCCACAAACCTCGGCTTCACGCCCGATGTCATTGTCTTTTGTGAGCCAAGCCTTATACCATCGTCTAACGAGGGCCGACGCGTGTGAGAATCGCGTTCCACAGCTCCCTTGAGAAGTGTGTCACCAGTCCGCTCAGAGGAGTTGGATGGCAAGGCGGTATGGGACGAAGAAGAGGAAAATGGTTCTGGAAGCGATCGTGACCCAAGCTTGCCGAGAAGTTTCTTTCCTCCGAAACTAAGTGGCGACGGCGAACGTTGGCTTTTGCCTGTACCGGCATTTCGTCCTCCAACGGGCGAGATAGAGCGAACTCTATACTCTCCTAATGAAGGAGATCTCGCCAGTGCGCCTAATGGCGAAGTAGGTCTTGAACCTGAAGTCGAATGAATCGAACTAGATGATGAGGGCTTAGGAGAGGATGTAGACGGTAATAAGGAAGGTATAGGGGAGTTACATTTCGTAGGTGATCCCCGTACGGGCGTGTTTTCACCTGACGATGTCAGAGGAAATGCTCCAGGCATAAGGATCGAAGGGACTGGCGAATCTGAACGAGAAATTTGGGTGGGAGATAATTGGACAGGTGGATTATGATGATAATGTGAGTGAGAATGATTCCTGCGACCATGCGCATGGCCTTTATGGCCATGGCGATGAGATACCAGTTTCTTCCAAGGACTGGCTGGCCTTGGAATATCCAAACCCAAGGCGGAATTTGAGCTGCCGCCCGTTCCACCTGAGAACTTAATGCGCAAGCTGCCAAAAAGAGATGTGGAAAGAGACGAAGATGTTGTAGGAAGGCTCTGAGACCGGGAAGGGGGTGGCCTAATTGCGTCCACCCCTTCTCCGGAGACAGCAAAGGAATGCAAACGAGGAGAAGACAATGAAACAGACTCGGAGTTGGTTCTGTCTGGAGACATTGTCAAGCTGGAACGAACCGAGGACGAAAAACCGCCTTCGTCCTCGTCATCGCTCGAGATGAACTCGCAACAGACGGAGCAACATCCATCATCATCTGAAAGATCAATAGGTGAAGTTGAAAAAGATGAAATTACCAACGTTTTCTTCGTTGTACTGTTGCTTTCTTTCTTGACCCTTTCCCTCAGGGAGTTCGAAGCTTCAGCCGCCTCTGCTGCCCATTGGCGGTCTTGATTTTGTACTTCACGTTGGTGCTGGCGTTCTTGTTCACGTATTTGCTTCTCGCGTTCTGCTTGCTCGCGTTGCTCGCGTTGTTGCTCCTTTTTGAGCTGTTCCGCCCTAGCTGCCTTTTGAGCTTCCTCTTGGCGTTCGCGTTCACGTCTCTCCTCAAGCTCACGAAGGCGCGTCTCCTCTGCAGCTTTCCGGTCATTTTCGCTTGACGTATCATTGGCTTCATTTGGCATTAGCTGGAAATTCAGTGTGAAGTCAGCGGATTTGTTGAACCACATATTAGGAAAGTGGCATTATAAGGTGAATTAAATACTCACGTCAACGTAGGACGCAGGGACCACCCCAACCTTTCCACTAGCACTTCTGCATTTCCACCATTCGTCGGACCCTTCTTTGTCAACGACCACGAGCTTTTCACCTTCGTTGACAGTTAATTCATCCTCCCCATCCGCGACAAAATCGTAGAGGACTACTGCATGCCCCACTTCGCCCGGTTTAAGAGGGATGGTTGCGGAGGTGCCGTCATCCTCATATTCGGTGTCCTCGCTGCGCCGGATCTCTGAAGGAGGCTCAGGATCCCAATGTACGCCTTTGGGTTTTGGAGAAGGTGAGGAACTGCCAGCATTTGGGCGAGAAGGGGGAGGAGCCAAGAATCTGGATGTAGGGTGAGTGGATGCACCATTTGGCTCTTCGCTGGTAGATGTTTGACCGGTGCTAGCTTTCGCGGCATCGCGACTAATATCGATCTTGTCAATGATCGCTTCAGCAGTATCCTTTGAATTGGCGCCAAATACCATGGGTTCGCTGGAGGAGGATAACTCGATCACGACGTGTTTGTGTTTACTTGAATCGATGTAGGCATGGACGATAGCACTTGATGGCCATTGTTGAACAGGTGCCTAATTGAGGCGTAAAATCTTGAGACATACGGTGGGTGCGTTGGAATGGAGTTTTATTCACCTTGTCAGATTCGCTCGCGAAGAAAATAGCGGCATTGCCCACCCCCAACGTCCCTTTTTTCTTCTTGCCTTTTCCATCGATCTCGGATACGCTCCAGGTTTGAATTGGGTCAAAACTGGACTTGGGAGAACCAGCAGTGGTTGCAGCAACATGACTAGAATGCGACACGGGCACTGTTTCGGACGGCTGTAGAGACTAGGATATAGGTTAGCAGGACAATGACATTGCAGACTGGTATTCGAGTGACATACTGCTATTGGAGGTGGTACTGCAATTGGTGCCGGAGCAGGCAAGGCTGAGGCTTTAGGTTCTGGTGTTTCTTCAGGGCTCGGAGGAGCAACCGCAGTTGGCTATAACCCATTAGTACAATAATCGTCGGGTATGATGTTAGAGCCAAGCATTCACCTGGGTAGAATCATTCTCTTCCACATAGTTGGCAGGGACATATCCTATCAAAGCCAACTTCCCCTTTCCGGGATGGTCCAGCTTTACTAGAATCCACTCATCTTCCCGCGCATAGATTGACATGGGCGTGTCCTCCTTCATTGACACCTCACCTTCACCAGTAGCCTCGTAATCGTAAAGTGCTGTAGCGCGGGCTATCGGGGTAGCCTCTTCGACATAAGCAGCCGGGACGAGGCCAGATGGGGGAGGGGTGCCTTCGGTGACTTGATCAAGGGGAATATAGGATTGCACTTTGGACCACCTGTATTTTTCTAGGTGAATTAAGGCCAATGAAACCATGTGATCGACTTACTCTTCGTCAGAATTATCAAGAAGAAACACCAACGCATCTTCAGAGATTGATAGTTCATCATCTGCCTGAGCGGTGTAGTCGTAGAGCACCTTCATAACAAGGATGTAGGGAGTAGGCTCGACCATTTTTGATCGACTGATATCACCACAACCTGTTGACTGTGATGATATGGATATCCGAGGGAGTGGAGGAAGTGTCTTGTTGAGCGATGAGGTTGTGATGACGGAGTAGAAGCCAGCCTTCTCCGCCGCGGTTTGGTCGATGTTCGGTTTGCGATCAACAACACTCAGCCGCTGTCGCACAGACGTGGCGATTGATCTTCGGTATCGGTGGCGTCCTTTGAGGATGTGAAGGAGAGCTCGAACCCAGAGGATAAATATCAACTTGTTCATTGCATCGTTCTCCACATCGCAGCCGTTGAAAAGCTCTTTAACAATGCCTCGTTCATTCCACCTGTTTTCCGCGCCCTGAAATCTCAACTCCATGGCTCCATCTAGCACGTTGCCTTCCTTTCACGATTCATGGCCACACAAATGCAGCATGTAGACATTGCACTACTAACCCGGCACAGCATGTTCTTGCCATAAAAGTGGGATATCCACGATCTTCCACCCCTGATCGCTATTCGATACCCTAAGGTTATTAGGAAACTATCCTGATGCAAGTATCTCCGACATATGCTTGTTCTGCTCGGTGTTCGTCACAAGGCACTTATTCTCAATACTGTTCAACGTCTCGTTATCTGCCCACATCAGATTGTGCCCGGCCATATGCGAGGTGGCGATGAACAGATTATCGTTTAATGTTTGTGATCGATCGTTGCCTTACGAAGCGGCAATGGTAGTAGAAA